>JACEFO010002355.1:0-32665 GCA_015342445.1 Digitaria exilis
CTCGCCGTCGGTCGCCTCGCCGTCGGTCTCGGGTTCGTCAGACGACCGTGCCATAGCTGCAACCTCCGTCGACACTTCCTACAGATTTGGGAAATTTTGGGAACGTCCGAAAGACGACCAGGCTTGCCTAGACGATGGCAAGATAAACATTATTCTACACGGAAGGTGTGCCTGGAACTCGATATCATAACAAATTCAAAGTAATCGCTTGCAAGCCTAGCGCAGCATGTCACTCAATTAAGCTTAGTACGTGCAGGACACGCGACAGTTTCAGAGCGGATCAAAAGTATATTGTTGCAGACTTGCAGTAGGTTTCCTGGTGTCAAGCTGTCCTTAGAAGCACAACACACGCCAAAAAAGGTGAGCGACGACGACGAGATCCACGAGCTAGTGAAAAGTAGCAGCAGACGCGTTGTATCTTTTGAGCACATCACGGGAGCAGGTCTCGCAGCCGCTGATTCCATGAGACTGCCCCACTGGTTTTTCACCACTTGCTACTAGTAAATCATGCAAGTGTCGCATGCCGCGCTTGGCTACATGGATATAATTTTTTCAAAGAAATAATGAAGACAGATAAGAAAGGAGATTTTATCTAGACGGAAAAAATTGAAATCACTGCATTGGCATTGGAAGGACTGGTTTTTCAATCGCCATTAATCTTTTTTTTTTTCTGTGGATTGTCCTTCTTATGATCATACAATTACAATGCAGTTACCATGGTTTGGCATTAAGTGTGGGGAGTATGAGTTTTAACTTCGCACCTTGTGATATGGCCGAAAGAGTTTGCAATTTGCGTACTTACTCCAAAGAGTTTAATTTTACTTATTTTAGACTCTCGAGTTTTGAGGCAATAATAACCAAGAATGTGTACTTTATGCCAATAATTTTTATCAGTATCATTGATTTGATCATAATAATTTACACTTATACGTGATGCAATTGACGGCTACCTAAGAACATATTTCTGACTTAATTTTAATTGTTTTTACTAACTGAAAATGTCTCACATGAACAAGAAAACGCAGTATATATATAGCTAGCATGTATACATCGTCAAATATGGAACGAATGTGATATATCAATTGTACAACAGAGTCTCACTATACAACAAATTAAATAATCTCACCACAAGAAGTAATACACATCAATGCTAATCACACAAAAGCGTCTCTCACGGCAGCCATGAGAAACAGGTAGAAGAAGCCAGCCAAGCATGTAGTCTACCGGAGGATGAATCGGATCAATGCCTGCGTCTCCACTCCTCGAGCACGAGGTAGACGAGGCGAAGACCCAATGAAGACACCATACACGTAGCTCCACTCCTGCCTCTCGTTCGCCAACGAGAGCCCATAGAAGACGTTGGCGACGCCGAGAGCGACGGCGACCCTGCCGACGCTGTGGTGGTACAAGTTCCAGTACCTCCTCGCTTCGTCTCCTTCGCTGGCCACGCCAGCACCGCCATCACCTGCAAGCATGCGCAGACCAGCACGACGACGCCGATGGCCTTGTGCGCCGCGACCGGGCCCTCGTCATCGAGCCTGAACCCGGCGACCACGGCCAGCACGCCGACACGAACCCGATGCCCTGCGCCACGGCGTGCGCGTAGAACCAGAACGGGTCGAAACGTTTCAAGAAGCGCGCGAACGCCACGCCGGCGGGAACCATGGCGCCCCAGCTCACCACGGCGAGCACGCCATGCCGACGCTTCGCGCTCAGGAGGCGCCGGTGCCCGATCTGGATGATGAAGCCGGCGACGTGCTCCTCTCTCCCTTCCCTTCGTCGCCTCGTCGCCATTGTCACCGTGCTTACTCTTACCTTCGCCGCCTTCTCCGCCATCGTCGTCGCCGTCACCTGCATATTCACCCAGGCACGAGAATCGATCATCACAATGGCACCCAAGAAAGAAATTGGCGCGTGGATTGAATCTTTGTAGCGTACCGCCGCGGTAGCAGGGCTGCCCCCACCAGTGCCACTGCCACTGCGGACAAGCTGATGGTGCCGGACGCCATGTCCTGTGCTGGGGGAGAAGCCCGTTGGACCCGGCAAGCTGCCGGTGGGGCCCACGGCGTAGACGACGTCGGTGAGCGGCTGCCCGGCGAGCTGGAACGCGAGGTAGAGCCGAGACCCTTTGGACACGACGGTGGGCCGCGCCGCGGCGACGAGCGCCAGCTTGCCCTGGTCCGGCGGGCACGAGCTGGAGCTCGTGCCGCCAAGATAGTATTGCCTCGCGGCGGAGGAGCCCGCGCCGGCGCCGGTGGCCACCCGGCACGGCGCTGCTCCCCACCATCCGCCCGGTCGCGAGAACCCGATCGCGATGTACCCGCCGTTGTCCGGTGCCGACAGCACGAAGCTCCACACGTTGTTCCCCGCGCCTTGCCGAACTGCACGCAAGAAGCAACACCGTGTGCGGCCGGTGTGTCAAACTGCCATTCCCACGCGGCTCGCGCGCACGAAACTCGCTAGACACGCGCTACAGGAAATGCGAGCACGCACGCTACAGGATGTTGAGCCTAACCAACTCACTAACGCTGAGCGCTTACTCTTAGGATGAAGTCTTGCGAGGGCCATGCTTGGAAGCAGACGAGGCCGTGGTGTTGAAGGGACGAGGCTGCCGAGGCTGAGGCCGTTGCTGCACGAGTCCGCGCGCTCTGCGAGCTTGCCGAGGGCAGGTACGAACTGGCGAGGCAGAGAGCCACGACGAGGACATGGAGAGGCGGACGCGGCGTGCATTGCCGGGTCGCCAAGCGGTTAGGTGCTCTCGTGATTCTGGCCATGGCGTGCGTGCACGGGCAGCGCGGGTGGTGAACGCAACGCGGGGTGATTACTGATTTTTGCGGTGGTGAACTGGTGAGAGTGAGACGGTCGTGAGGGCTGGAGATCGAGTGGAATGTTCTTGCAGATGATTGCGGGTTTTAAATAAGTGGGTGCGTGTGCTCCGCCTTTGGTCGAACATTGTTTATGTGGGGATTAGGAAATGGGTTGGTGTAGCATGGTGTACTAGAATATGATGGCTTCTAGTTCTCTTCTGACAAATTAATATGTTAGCTTCTGGTTTGGGTTATCGATTTCATTAGTCATCTTTAACACTTTTGTTTTGAGGAAAACCCTTTTTCAAAATTTATCTTTCCTTCATTTGCAAGGTAGGGCTTTTAAAGGTAAATTTGCAACAGTAGTTAGTTAAGTTACCAAATTTGCAAAAAATACATGGGGATTGGGGCTTGTGGATGAAAGCTTAAATCGACCGGAACCTGTTATGCAATTGGGCTGTATCAAATCGATCCAGATCTTCTCTACTGGGCTTCTCAACAAAATATCGATCCCTTGGGCCGATAATGATCATGGGCTGTATCCGCCGGAACCATTCGACGCGACCCAGCCCGAGATCGCTTTCTCTTCCCATCCATCGCTTCTCTTCTCCACACGAACTCAAGCCACCGGAGATAGAGCGAATCGGAGCACGAGGCAGGAGAAGAAAGGAAGGGGAAAATCATTCCCCCCGTTCCGTGCTCGGCTAGGCCCCCGCTCGAATCGATGGAGATTAGGGCTCCCCCGACGAGCCTGAGGCTCGCGCCGCCGCCGGCCTCCGCCAGCTCCGCGGACGCCCTCAAGTCCTCCTTCATCAACGGCAGCGGTATGTTCCCCCCGAATTCGTGTCGTGTCCAGCTCCCCCGTCTTACCTGTGCTCGTGAGTGGCTGCTGCAGGACTTTTTTAAGTTCATATTTGATAGCGTGCCTCAATGTTCATTTGGTGGCCTGGGGGGTGCTTTATCGTTAGCCACACTTTTGAGTGGCAACTTAGAATTTGCAGTTTGTCTTCCATGCTGTTGTAGTGTTGTTGATTCGGTGCCAACAGTTGGACCATAGAGGTCACTGCCTTTGCTGCCCCCTACTGTATACTGCTCACGCCTCACGGCCTCTTCCACGTAGCTTAGTCAAGATTGCGGTGTTAGGTTTTGTAAAGCCCAGTTAAGTTGTTTGCGCCATTGTGAGAGAACAACGTAGAGCCTATAAAACCATAATTTAAGTTCCGTCGGTTGTGATTAAACTTTTAAAACACAGTATTTCCTGATAGAATGGTTTCTGTTGTCTTCACCAGTAGAACTAAATGAGTCCTAGTGATTTATAAACGATCCTGGTTATAAATGCAAAGTGAAGCCTGTATCTGTTGAGCTAAAGTTTTTTTTTTTCTTTTCTTTTTTTTTTTTTTTGTTGTTGTTGTAGAATGTTCATTCTAGCTCTAATAATGTTTATCAGTGCTAGTGTCGTATGCACCATGTTTGATAGACTCTGTTCACTTTCTTTTCTCTAGAGTTTCCTGAAATACGATATCCAATAAACTTTATAAACAGAAATGGCCTACAATAATCTGTCATTTTGCAGGATGGCTGCTTGGTGAAACTAATGATGATTATGGAAACGCCTTAGAATTTTAGAAAAATATACTTTCCTTTCTTTTAGTCAATGTTCTGAATGCACATGGCTGCTACAGATATTGGATGAAATGTTGTGCATTACTGTTGGTACCGTAATGCCAGTAATTAACATTCATTAGATAGCATAGTAACAATGGCTAGAATTAATAGTATGGCGATGAGCTATACATGTTGACAACTTCTAAGTTCCCTATTTCTTGCTCTGCAGTTTCACTTAGAGCTGTGCATATACGACGATCAAATGTCAGCAGATTTTAAGTGCAATGCCAACCTCTTTGATAGACTATCAAGGGTTGTTAAGGTGAGTGGTATTGTATCCTTCATTATGTCATCAATAGATTCATTTTTTTTTTCTTTGCTTATGATTATCTAAAGCACTTGGCTCTCTGGTTTGTCTAGTCCTATGCAAATGCTGTTTTAAGTACATTTGAAGACCCCGAGAAGATCCTAGATCAGGCGGTTCTCGAGATGAATGATGATTTAACAAAGATGCGTCAAGCCACTGCTCAGGTCTGTTGTAACTATAGTCAATCATTGAGAACACATGCTCTTAATTTCCATTAGTGTCTAAGGCTGTATTTCAGCTACTTTCTGTTCTATTGCCATTATAGTTACTGTTCCCTAACATCTTGTCAGTTAGCTGACTCTTGGATTTGTTGAATGCTCACTGTGCATTCACAAGATTGAAATATGTTTCTGCCGTACATGTTCCATTGCATTTTTCTTCTGACATGGATTGTGGTTTTGGAAGGTCTTGGCATCTCAAAAGCGGCTTGAGAACAAATACAAAGCTGCTGAGCAAGCTTCTAATGATTGGTAATGCTGTGATTAATTGTAAGCAAGCATTAGGTTCTGCCATCTGATTGTTTACTGTAGATATGCATTTCTCTGAAAAGTGTAGGTATCGGAGGGCTCAGCTTGCTCTTCAAAAGGGGGATGAGGATCTTGCTCGTGAAGCCCTTAAGCGGCGTAAATCATATGCTGTATGTATCAGCTAAATCTAGAGTTTTGGGTCAATACCTGCCCTTATCATACTGTTATCTGCAACTTAGTTTTAATTTTTCTCACATGGATGCTGTGCGGTACAAAGTGTTTTGCTAGCTTTTTATCACTCTGTTGGCAATAACATGTCTGCAATATATTACCCTTATATTATAAGCCCGTATATTAACATATTAAATTCATGATACTCTTATATTGTAATTATTTGCTTAGGATAATGCAAGTTCCTTGAGGGCCCAGCTTGATCAGCAGAAGGGTGTTGTTGAAAATTTGATTTCAAATACCAAGGTGAGCTTTTTTAGTCTCCACTGCAATCCTTATTATGCGTCAGTACTATTTGTCTGTTTGACTGGATCGATGTGGCATTTTAGCACACATGGTGAAAGGTGCTTATTTCACATTTTTTTAGTCACCAGCTGATATTTACTGACTAATAGAGTATGCCATTCTGCAGCTCCTTGAGAGCAAGATAGCAGAGGCCAAGCAGAAAAAGGATACCCTAAAAGCCCGTGCTCAATCAGCCAAGTATGCATTTATTGTTTGCTAACTATTGTTGTGTTCCTGTGTTATTCTAGATTCTCTAATTGTTTTTTTTTCAGGACGGCAACAAAAGTGAGTGAAATGTTGGGTAATGTGAATACAAGTAGTGCCCTTTCAGCATTTGAGAAAATGGAGGAAAAAGGTATTATCTTAACTGTACTTGTTTCTACTTGACCATTAAAATGACTCACCCGATCTTTGTGCACTGAGGGTGAATCATTTTAATGGTCAAGTACATGCTATATGCCGAATGTAGATTAAACCCTCGTGAAGTCAAGTAATTAAAATACTTTTGAGTAGCTAACATCAATGCCCTGTCATGGTTTCTGCTAGAGCGTATCCAATGTACAGTTCAGGGCTTCCACAACGTAGATGCAAAATATGGTTACCATAATATCCAATAGCCAAACTTCTGACCCCTAATGTGTGTCGCCCCAATCCTCCACCAACAACCCCACACTCATGCACTATTACTGTCAATCTGTTAGCTGTGAAAAAAACATTAAAAGTACCATATCAGCTAAATTTTAAGGAAACAGTGTAAATTATTGGCAGTTACAGTCAAAGTTCACCAATATGATGCATACATATGTAATTTCTTTGGCCTGTTGTCTAACCTTTGATGCCTTTTGAGTATTGACCATATTCTCATTTTCGATAGCTAGAGTTTGATTGGTGTATTCCAGCATCTATCATTAATACATGCTAGGTGTTACGAGTATATCTTGGCAAAGTAGGGACTATCCCATCTTCAATCATTTCATGTGGTGATTTTTAAAAATTACATGTCTTCTCTTAATCGAGGATGACATCTGTCACTGCCTTTTCTTTGATTTGCAGTGAGCCATATTTTATGAGAAATCATTTGGATTTTTCATTCATATAAATAATTGTAAATATGGTTCTGTCAGTTATGGCGATGGAGTCCCAAGCAGAGGCACTTGGTCAGTTAGCAACCGATGATCTTGAAGGAAAGGTAAAATTGGATGCCATGAACTGATCATTATTACATCTGTTGTAGTAGGCACATCTGATTATTACCGTTTATCTGTACACAGTTTGCATTGCTGGAGACCTCATCTATATATGCTCTGATTATCACTGTTTATTTGTACGCAGTTTGCTCTGCTGGAGACTTCTTCTGTTGATGATGATCTTGCACAAATGAAAAAAGAACTATCTGGAAGTTCATTGGTAAGTATTGTTATTGGGATGCTCAGACTATCGTCGATAACAAAATTTCAAGCTACCAATCTACTTTATGTTGATCTTTTATCTGTTTTGTCACGCACAAGATAACAAAATGTGATATGCTATGAGCCTATGATGCATATGAGACATATGATGTAGAAAAGTTGTTCAGATGACCATAAAACCTTTGGCCCCCTCTAAAAATTATTTATGGTTTTTTTTCTCACTTCATCTTTTTTATAATCTCAGTTACTGTGGTCAAGCTCTACACGGTGAACATCACCTGTAAAAGTTGTTTCTGTTGTGTTTGGCATACTGACATATATCTGTACCTGTTATAACATACATATTGTTGAACAAAACCTGCATCCTGATATTGCATCCCTTGCCTTTCTTTTCACAATCGGTACTAGCCAAGTGAATAACCATATAGTACTAATTTCTTTCTGTGTCTGTTTTGTTCTCCTTTTTCCTTCTTACAATTTTTTTTATGTCAACTACAGAAAGGGAGCTTCCTCCAGGTAGAACAGCAGCGAGCAACTCAAGTGCAGCACGGCCTTTCCCCGATCTAGAGATCGAGAGCGAGCTGAATGAGCTGCGAAGGAAAAGCCAAAGAGTATTAGATCCTACCGTTCTTGTTGATTCAGCGGGCCTGATAAAATCTCTTTCCCCTGAAGATAGTACCAACCGCAGATTTCTCCATTGTGTCTTTGAAATTCCGTGCACCTTGTTTTGGTAACGAGCATGGAATTCTGCAAAATTCTCGGCATTCCCCCCCACCCCTGCGAGTGACATTTGTACAGCTAGCCATAAACTGTTGTAAATCACTGCTCGCCCTAGAGCACCTTTTTTGCATACAAATATATATTCGAAAGTCTGAAGTTTCCACCCTCATGGTTTTGACCCCCTCTGGTGTTGGTGTCGTAGCAATAGCATGTGCTGAGAAGTGAGAAGTCTTGAGGTCGATGGAATCTTCCTTGAAGTATCCCTCGGCGAGTCCGAGTCCTAAGTCAGTACTCGGGTGCGACAGGTCCGTCGTTTATGTTTATATACTGATGATTTCAGTGCTCGTATTTCTGACTGTTCAGTTTGGTGACCGGCGAGCTGGTCATGAAGTGTCGAACGATTCAGCAGGAGACGAATGCTGGAAGACATGGGACTTTGAACGGTGCATCCGTGCACGCTTTTATTCTTGCCTGCGTCCTTTGCTTGTACGTCTCATCAGATAGTTTCGTCGCCATTAGAAAAAAACAATTTAAAAATGCTTGTGCTCCAATGTCAGACTACAAGGCTTCATAAGCGATGACGTTGTCCTGACGCACAGTGCCTCTGCCTCGTTTGCATAGTTGGCATCGTGCCGGTGCCACGACTCGGAAAGGAAGTAAAGGAAGGCGAGCACGGTCGGTAAGCTGGATGCTGGCGTGTCAAGCCGATCAGGCTCCTCCGGCTGCCTGTGAATTCAACGGCCTTGACTTTCCAACGCTGCCCGCCGCCCGCCCGTGCCATCGCCCAGCGTCGGAAACCGGGCGCCTGTTTCTGTGCGTGCGTGCGGGCGTGTTTGACTTTGAGACGCCGACACGACGGTCTCGTCAGCTCCCAACCCCAAACCGTCCTGTCCATCTCCACTGCGCTGCGTTCCCATCAGGACAGGAGGCCGTGCTGTGCTGCTGTGCCCCGGGCGGTGGCGGCGCACCAACCTGCTGGCCGGCTGGCCGCTGCACCGGCCTGGAAAACCCCCGTGCCGCCCGTGAGAGGATCGTCGAAATCTCGGGCGGCCTTGGTGTAGCCGTCGTGGCAGCGAACGTGCCTGCTTGACCGTTTCTCTGGTCCAGAGTCCAAAGTCCAAACGCAGCGGGGCTGGGCCGTGGGGAGAAAAAGAAAATAATAAAAAAAAATCTCTCCTAAAATTCTCATGATCTCATCGTGGGGTTGGTTTCTTGACCGATTCTTGATTCCTGGCAGCCAACAGCATAACGGGTCACTGGTCAGCATTCCATATTCCGTTCCTGCGCGAAGGATTCAACCTAGTTGGCTGCAAACGGGGGACGTGGTTGTAGTGCAGGCAAGGAATTGGGGGGGAAAAGCCAACCGGCGACCAGGCAACTGGTGGCGTATACCACGTACGCTACGTGCCCCAGATGTTGGATAATTATCTGCAATAGGCCATATTTTAATTCCAAAAGTTATATTGAATTCATGAATATTGCATGACTATAATGAGTGAAACGATCCATGTGCACGTTTCAATTTAACACAGATCTAAATAAGAACACGAATAAGATAAAGGATAACAGTTCGGACATCGAAAAGTACCCTGGGGCGGGACCTCTGCCAAAGGCATTGGTTTCGCCGTTACCAGCTGGAGAATATCATCTGTACTATGATATTCTCGACTGGCCTTGCTCGAAGTAGTCGTACAGATTCGATGCAGGAAGATCCGTTGACGCAGTGCAGTCCGAAGCGCCGGAGTCGTGCAGGAAGAAGACGAGGCGCAGTGTAGTCGTTCGACGGCGGCGGAGTCCCCAGGACGGTGAACCGTACGCCGGTGAAGACGTAACAGTTCTGGGCGAGCAGTCCGCGTAGAGACGCTCCCCCAGAAACCTGATTGCCCGATATCCCGAGCAGGATCTCAAGAGGCAATGGTGTCGGAGGCACCTGCTCTCTGCCGGTGGTGTGCGCGCAGCGCCGGCGATGGGAGGCAGATTTACAGCAGAGGAAGGAGGAGAAGTAATGGACTCCAAAAACCTCTGTACCACGAGGAAGAAGATGGCTCTCTCTATTCATAGCCCTTCGGGTGAGACGAGAGGAATGAACCTAGACGGGAGAGAATCAGGAAGCTGAGTTATGGAAGGCTGAATTTGGAAGGCTGAATTATGGTATCAGTGATTGCCATAATCTGCTCTTCCAATTACGCGTCTTCAGTTTCCATACCAGCACAGGGAGATCCCTCCCGCACGCAGTCAGGCTCAGACTCAGGCCAGCGCCAGGGTTCTTTGAGAAGCGCCAGGGTTCTTTGAGAACCCCAGGGTTGTCTGCGACCCACAGGGTTCTCTGCAGAATCAACCCTGTGACTCGTACGTAGCGTTGCCAGGAGTTCTTTTCCAGTCCGAGCAGAGTTCTTTCCATTACAAGTATGGTTTTGACCATAATAACTATAACATAAAAAGTAGGCTGTAATCCTTTAGACTAACTAGAATAATGGGCCAGACCCAAATATTCTAAACAATCCCCACCAAGGATTCTAAGCCGTACTTGAAATGTTCTCAGATCCTCTTTGATATACCAGTATTTGATGGAGACTGTTAAGTTGAACTTCCATCTAGAACTAGGGTTACATTCGTTCACAACTGAACAATGGACTAATGCCTTGAATTGCCAGTTTTGTGCGAACAAGTTTCACCAGAGCTCTACACTGATACTAGGCTGCAGTAGCATCCCCGCTGTTTTGGAGCTTATGGGTCATACTCCATGCCTTTCATGAGTTCTAGAGATCACCCGAATCTCATAGACTGTGACCAGTAGTCAGGCTCATATAGGTGTGTTCCTTAAAGATGTTCTGTAGGACAACATCTCTGTTTCAAATGAAACAACTGCCTTGTTCCATGAAACCACTTGGAGCACATTAAGGTATACACCATCCTACCTTAACAGGGTTGAAGAGAATGCATCTTCTCATGGAATGAGCCTTCATTAAAGGTTCTCTTCTCTCAGTTACACTATAGCTTGTTGCTCCATACTGCTTCACGGGATCTCCGATCACACAGAATGGGTTTCAACCATAGAGTAACTCACGTGGGTCTCAAGCCCAATTCCAAGGATGCATAGTCTATCACATTGCGTGAGAGACCCTTTGTGAATTGATCTGCCAGGTTTTTAGCCGTCTGAATATAATCCAAGGCTATAACTCCGGAGTTTTCTCAGTTTCCTGACAGACTTTAACCGCCTTTTTACATGTCTGGATGACTTCATGTTGTCCTTAGAACTGTTCACCTTGATAATCACAGTTTGATTATCACAGTTCATCAGAATTGCCGGTATCGGTTTTCAACTATCGGCAGGTCAGTAAGGAGTTCACGAAGCCATTCAGCCTCAACTGTGGCAGTATCCAGTGCTGTGAGTTCTGCTTCCATTGTTGACCTTGTTAAGATGGTCTGCTTGCAAGACTTCCAGGAAACAGCGCCACCTCCGAGTGTGAACACATAACCACTCGTGGCCTTGAGCTATCAGCATCTGATATCCAGTTCGAATCACTATACCCTTCTAGAACCTTAGGGTCCCCGGTATAATGAATTCCATAGTCCATTGTTCCTACTAGATAGCGCATTACTCTTTCAAGAGCTCTCCAGTGATCATCGCCTGGGTTTGAAACAAACCGACTCAATTTGCTTACAGCGTATGCGATGTCAGGCCTTGTAGCGCTGGCTAGATACATCAATGAACCAATTATTTGAGAGTATCTCAGTTGATCTCTCGTTATCCTTTTATTCTTTTTCAATATCAGACTGGCATCATAAGGAGTTGAGACAGACTTGAAGTCACTGTAACCAAAGCGACTCAACATCTTCTCCACATAGTGGGCCTGTGACAGAGTCACCCCACCATTTCTATCCTTTACCAGCTTGAAATTGAGGATAACATCGGCCTCTCCCAGATCTTCATCTCAAAGTTCTGAGAGAGAAATTCTTTGACTTCCTTAATCACACTAAGGTTAGTCCCGAAGATCAGTATGTCATCCACATACAGACACAGAATCACTCCATCACCTCCACCAAAACGATAGTACACACATTTGTCGGCTTCGTTCGAAACAAAACTAACAGAGGTTAGGGTTCGATCAAACTTCTCATGCCACTGCTTAGGTGCTTGCTTGAGGCCATACAAAGACTTCAACAGCTTGCACACCTTTCTCTCTTGACCATTTGCTACAAACCCATCAGGCTGATCCATATAGATCTCCTCTTCCAACTCCCCATTTAGGAAAGCTGTCTTCACGTCCATTTGATGAATGAGAAGCCCATAGGAGGCTGCCAGTGAGAGTAGCACTCGAATAGTGGTCAAACGAGCAACAGGTGAGTAAGTGTCAAAATAGTCCTCTCCTTCTTTCTGGGTATAACCCTTGGCCACAAGTCTAGCCTTGTACTTTTCGATAGTACCATCAGGCCTAAGCTTTTTCTTGAACACCCATTTGCATCCCACAGGCTTGCATCCATAAGGGCGATCAACAACCTCCCAGGTACCATTAGTCATGATAGAGTCCATTTCATTTCTGACAGCTTCCTTCCAGTAGTCAGCGTCAGGAGTTGAATATGCCTCTTTAATGGTCCTAGGCGTATCATCCACGAGGTATACAATGAAGTCATCACTAAAGGACTTTGCAGTCTTCTGTCTCTTACTCCTTCTAGGAGCTTCATTGTTATCCTCCTCAGGATGTCTCACATGAGAGAACCCATCGTGTACGATCGGTTCGGCAGAGATATCATCCTCGATAATCTCTTGCCTAGATGAACTTGTTCCATTTTTCATTGGAAACATGTTCTCAAAGAACGTAGCATCTCTGGTCTCAAAAATTGTACCGACCACCATGTCAGGTACTCCAGAGTTCACTACCAAGAATCTATATCCAACGCTATGAATAGCATAACCAAGAAGAACACAATCTACAGTTTTAGGTCCAAGTTTGCGCTTCTTGTTGATGGGCACACATGCTTTGGCCAAACAACCCCAAGTACGCAAATAGGAAAGCGTTAGCCTTTTCTTTTCCCATTCCTCGAATGGTGTCTTTTCTTTATTCTTTGGAGGTACACGGTTTAGGACATGACATGCTGTCAATATAGCCTCACCCCACCATTCCCTAGAAGTCCCGAGGTATCCAACATGGCGTTAACCAAGTCAGTCAAGGTTCGGTTCTTTCTTTCGGCAACCCCGTTTGATTGGGGAGAGTAGGGAGGCGTCCTCTCATGAATAATACCGTGTTCTTCGCAGAATAAGTCAAACGACTTTGAAAAGTACTCGCCACCGCGATCTGACCTAATCCTTTTGATTTTCTTCTCAAGTTGGTTTTCTACTACAGCTTTATAGATTTTAAAGTAGTGAAGAGCTTCATCTTTAGTTTCCAACAAGTAAATATAACAATATCTAGTGCTATCATCTATAAGAGTCATGAAATATTTCTTTCCACCTTTTGTCAATACTCCATTCATCTCACAGAGATCAGAATGAATTAATTCTAGAGGTGCCAAGTCTCTCGCCTCAGCAGCCACGTGTGGCTTGCGAGTTTGTTTTGAACCAACACATGCAAGGCACTTAGAATTCTTGGCAAAAGTAAACTTGGAATTAAACTCAGGTTTGCAAGTCGTGACATACAACCAAAATTAACGTGACAAAGCCTCGAATGCCAAACATTAGATTCATCAACGTTAACAATGTTGTTCACTACTTTATTACATCCATCATCAAGTGAAAAACGGAACAAACCTCCGCTATCATAACCTTTACCAACAAAGGTTCCAAACCTTGACAGGATACATTTATTTGACTCGAAGACTAATTTAAAACCATCTCTACAGAGTAGAGAGCCGCTGACTAGATTCTTCTTGATGGTGGGGACATGCTGCACGTTCTTCAGCTGCACGATCTTTCCCGAAGTAAACTTCAGATTGACCGTACCAACACCAAGTACACGCGCATGATCTCCGTTCCCCATCAGCAAGGAGGTAGTCCCCCGACCTGGTATGAAGAAACAAGGAAATGTCAGCACATACATGAATGTTAGCGCCAGTGTCCACCCCACCACTCGGGTGTACACATAACTGAAAGAACTGTAGGTAAATAATTACCGTACCCCAATGTTCCTGCAGGCTCGCTAATAACCATGTTGGCAGACTTGCCTTCTTTGCGTTGAGGACACTTTCCAGCAAAGTGATCCTCACTCCCGCACACATAGCAGGCTCCCTTCTTCTTCTTGAACCCGGCGGTTTGTTTAGTCTTCCCAGGGTTCTGTGGCTGAGGCGGTTTCTTGCCTTTGCCCTTGTTGTTGGTGCGAGCATTAATGTTCTTTTGAACAAAGTTCGCGCTTGCACCGACAGGTGTCCCCTTGTTACGTACGTCCTTTGCTCTCGCCTTTTCCTCCACATCAAGAGTGCCAATGAGTCCATCAATCGTGAACTCCTGCCTCCTGTGTTTCAGAGAAGTAGCAAAGTCCCTCCAAGAAGGTGGCAGCTTGGAGATGATACCTCCGGCCACAAACTTGTCGGGCAGCACGCAAGGGTTCTCTTTGTTGCAACAGCCAAGGTCTTTAGCCAGCACATGCAACTCATTAGCTTGTTCCACCACAGGACGGTCTTCCACCATCCTGTAGTCTAGGAACTGCTCCATAAGATACAGCTCACTGCCGGCATCAGACACTCCGTACTGAGCATCAAGGGCGTCCCACATCTCTTTCCCTGTCTTCTTCTTAAGAAGGGGATTAATCAAATGTGGGGCAATCACACCAAGGATGCATCCGCGGAAGAGATTATCTTTAACCTCGAACGCACTTCCCTGCTCGGAGGTGCATTGTTCGGGCTTCCCTTCCGCCACATCCATGATGCCCATGGTGGTCAACCACAGTACCATCCGTTCACGCCAACTCACAAAATTTGTACCGTCAAAAGTGTTTGGTTTAATGGATGAAGCAAATTGAGCAACAGAAAACCTATCAACATAATTATCACTAAAATCAGGTTTCTGGATTGTTGGATAATTATCTGCAATAGGCCATATTTTAATTCCAAAAGTTATAATTGAATTCATGAATATTTGCATGACTATAATGAGTGAAACGATCCATGTGCACGTGTTCAAATTTAACACAGATCTAAATAAGAATACGAATAAGATAAAGGATAACAGTTCGGACATCGAAAAGTACCCTGGGGCGGGACCTCTGCCAAAGGCATTGGTTGCGCCGTTACCAGCTGGAGGAATATCATCTGTACTCATGATATTTCTCGACTGGCCTTGCTCGAAGTAGTCGTACAGATTCGATGCAGGAAGATCCGTTGACGCAGTGCAGTCCGAGCGCCGGAGTCGTGCAGGAAGAAGACGAGGCGCAGTGTAGTCGTTCGACGGCGGCGGAGTCCCCAGGACGGTGAACCGTACGCCGGTGAAGACGTAACAGTTCTGGGCGAGCAGTCGCGTAGAGACGCTCCCCAGAAACCTGATTGCCCCGATATCCCGAGCAGGATCTCAAGGAGGCAATGGTGTCGGAGGCACCTGCTCTCGCCGGTGGTGTGCGCGCAGCGCCGGCGATGGGGAGGCAGATTTACAGCAGAGGAAGGAGGAGAAGTAATGGACTCCAAAAACTCTGTACCACAGGAGAAGATGGCTCTCTCTATTCATAGCCCTTGGGTGAGACGAGAGGATGAACCTAGACGGGAGAGAATCAGGAAGGCTGAGTTATGGAAGGCTGAATTATGGAAGGCTGAATTATGGTATCAGTGATTGCCATAATCTGCTCTTCCAATTACCGCGTCTTCAGTTTCCATAACCAGCACAGGGAGATCCCTCCCGCACGCAAGTCAGGCTCAGACTCAGGCCAGCGCCAGGGTTCTTTGAGAAGCGCCAGGGTTCTTTGAGAACCCCCAGGGTTGTCTGCGACCCACAGGGTTCTCTGCAGAATCAACCCTGTGACTCGTACGTAGCGTTGCCAGGGTTCTTTTCCAGTCCGAGCAGAGTTCTTTTCCATTACAAGTATGGTTTTGACCATAATAACTATAACATAAAAAGTAGGCTGTAATCCTTTAGACTAACTAGAATAATGGGCCAGACCCAAATATTCTAACATTAACACGAGTAATTAACGTAACACGCAAGCAAACGCAGGCTCAACCATGCCATCAACTTCGCCCATAAGAGGTTTACACTTCCTTCAGAGTATCACATATTCTCAGGGACACAGATTGCAACATGAATCGCAGTACCAAAAACATAGTTTTTCGCTACCGAACCACGAAAGATCGACATGAAAGTAAAATGCAGTACCAAAACATAGTTTTTTGCTACCAAGCAACGAAAGATTAAGTCTTTTTCAAAAGAGGGAGCTTTGGTTGATCAACAGAGAGATCTAGGACGGCCTCAGTTGTCGTTGCTGCCGCGACTGTCGTGGTAGCCGCCGCCGCTCCCGTAGCCGCCCACCGCCGCAAGGGGGTCAACGTCGAGAAGCACGGCCTCTGCAACCGCTGCCTCGCCCCCCTCGAAGATACCCCCCTGTCCGCCGTTCCCGCTGCCCACCACTGGAGCTGCAATAACAGCTACATTGGCGAGACCCGCCGCTGCAGCCGCCGCCTCCTCCTCCTCCTCCCCATAGCTGCAGAGAGGGAACTCCTTGCCTCTCAGCCCCACCAAGACCTTGAAGCTGTTGTGGTAGGCGAAGGTCTTGCCTTGGATGGCGGGGACGACGTCCATCAGCGGCCGCCCGCTGATGTACTGTCCGATCGCAACATCCTGAGAGAGATGCCAGTAGAGCATCGGCTTCACTTCAACCTTGCCCTTCTCCATACCGCCGCACCAGAGTAGTGGGGTTCGATTTGTGGAGGAGCGGAGGGGTGAAAGAAGGGTGTTGGGGTAATATATAGAGATTAGTGCAGTGTGACTGCCTTGGGAAATTCTCAACTTAATAAAGCTGTGTCGGTTTGAGATGGCTGGGAGGGCTAACTAGATAAATTTAACTTTTCAATTCTTGACTTAAAAAATGTCATCATAGTTCATTTATTTGGATTTATACCATTGCAATTCGCTAAAAACCTTAAAATATATTATTTTATGTCTCTATTTTGTTGGGCCTACCTACAAGTGCATATATTTTCATATAGCCCCGCCCCGAAGACCCCTTGTACAACCCTCTTTCCTCACATTGAGAGCGGCCATGCTTCATCTCTTTCCTTCCTTAGATTTTCCACAACATCCACCGCCCTCGTCATTCACCTTCGCTATAAGGCCGCCACCCTCTCTAACTCTGCCATGAGATCGTTGCCTAATCCCTCGTTCTAAAGCTGAGCTCCTTTGATTTAAGCACATGAATGTGATAGAGGATAAGGAGACAAAATAAACCATTGTTGATAGGTTCAAACACCATCTCAGGATCCCATATGAGTCCAACTCGGATCCATAGTATCAGACGTTTGTGTGTCTGTTTTTTATTTAACATTTTCTTAATAACATTTTATTACTAACCGTCGATGACCCTTTTGATGGCACTAGTGACCGTGGTGCAGCAGGAAGGAGCTGTTGTGCAACTACATGTGGCATGGCAAGCCAGCTCAACGCTAACGGGGCCACACATTGTCGTGCCACATGCAATGGTGCTATAGTCTTACCACGCCATCCCACCTAGCGCGCGTAGCGACTGGGTAAAAAGGCTCGCGCAGACCCCCTCCCTTTTTCTTCCTTCTCCTGACCTGAGCTAACGCCATGGCTCGTGGCTAGCCAGCGCACCGCCACCCCTCCCCCCCAAATCCGGTCTTTTGTTGGGGGAAGTGGGGGAGTCAATCCCTCGGTCATCGAGGAGGTATACCTGCACTTTTTTCCTTCACTTACCATGCCATTTAATAGATCGGTTGAGCTTTACGTGAACTTAGGTTAGTCAGAGTATTTGAAATTCATAAGGACATAGGTGGACAAGCAAATGTTTTATGTCTGGAGGTAGTTGATACTTGCCGTACGCCTACCCCTAATGTTGCCCAAGGGATGAAGTCCGGTTGGTGGTTGCGAATGCTACCCAAGAGTGAACAATCTCACAGCTTGGATTATGTGAAAGCGAATGATTATTTCCCCAATGATACTTTCGAGTGGGAGGAAACAGAGATAGATGATGATCATATATCTGAATGTCCAAAGATGGGCATGACTGTGAGGATGAGGAGTCACGATATGAGGAGAATGGGGTGAATCTGATGAGGAGTCAAAATCTAAGGGTGATCGGTATGCAAAGCACATTGGTCGTGTGGACGACTTAATGTCCTTCATCCCCATGAGCTACGTTTGTTGAAGGAATGTCATGTTGGACTCCCTTCCATTCCCAATTCTAAGTACCTAGTCCACAAAGGTAGGGTGTGAAAGTTCCTTTGTGAATGCAGAAGGGCTACCATACAGAGATAACCCAATGATTAAGAAGGGAGATAACTTAGAGAGTCTTGAGGATATGCAGTTTTTCCCGTGTCATTGTACAATTATGCATCATAGGCCTTTATTTGTTGGTCACCCTGACAAGAACCTAAGGTATGATGTCGTGTGCAAGCAAGGTAAAGTGCATGTGGCGTGTATGGTCTCATCGAGTTAGAAGCACATGCCATAGAAGATTACAAAAGTTGCGAAACCTCATACTTTTCAGTCTTCGCAGGTGAAGCAAATTTACCTGCAATGCACAACCAATTAAGTACCTCGGGTGGCGCATTCTTGGCCTTGTTAAGCGAGATGGCAAGGCATCGGTGCCATCTTTCATGTAGTCCATTTTTGCCTTCATTGGATATCTAGGGATGAAAACAATAAAAAAATAGTCAGAAACAAAATTAGTTCTTCAGAAATGACGCTCGATCAAAAGATAATTATCATATTAGTCAATTTTGGAGATTATGTAAGAATCATAATATACAAATCAAAAGGATGAGAAACATCTAGTTTTATGTTTGATATGCTCAGAGATAGTCGGAAACAAAATCATCTTTTCGGAGACGACACTTCGGTCGAATGATAATTATCGTCACTGTTTCACCCTGGATATCGTGTCAAGTAGGCTGGCATGCGAAACAACATGACGTTGTAATACTTTGGGGAGATTGGAATGAGTCCTATGCCATGGTTCCTAGAAGAGCATATTGAAATGCTGACGATGAAGCTGAGAATTGGTTGACGAATGAGGGGGAGTTAGCTCTGAAGTCTGGACTTTTTGGAAAATAAAATTGTCAAAATTTCGTTCAGTAGTCTATCTTGCTCTCATGGATGAAAAAACAAGCAAGGTACTTCGACTTTTTATCTTGCAATCTCATTTTTGACCTGTAGACATCATCCTAAGTCCCGATATAGGTGATTGGGGGCAACTTGGTATGAGCATATATGCAGTCTGAAAATTATGAAGAAATAGCGTTAAGCTTCTGTCGTCCTTTGTGGCAAGAGGGTGTCATAAAAGCTAAGAGGTAAATTCATCTGGTCATGTTATACGAATTAACACACACTTGTCCATCAACTAAGTATAGCAACCCACCGGCTAAACCCTCTGTACACGTGCGTATCAGCTAGTTATAGGTAAAAAAAAAGGAGTTTTTTTGGTTGAAAAGAACTGCAACATCAAGGGAGTTTGATATGAACTCCCGTGTTTGGAATAGGGTCCGATTGTGTCTTGCATTTGTATGCCGATCGAGTCCAATACGACGCCCACACGTGCCGCACGAAAGAATTATATATATAGCACGTAACGTAGAACATTAATTGTGTCGTTACCTCGATTAGCTCTCTCTCCAGTGCGTGAGGCAGACATGGAGTCAGAAGTTGGGAACGCATACGCCGCCCTCGCCGACTTGGCCGTCGGTGCTCGACGCCGGCCGGTGCCCAAAGGGAAGAGGGCCTTCGCGAGGGCTTGTTTAGTTGGAGTGTAAAAAGCTAAAAGCTAAAAAAGTAGCTCAATTCTATCTAAACACATATAAAAAATTAGATCAGCCTACCAATAGATATTGTAGGCCAAACATATGGGGCCCACTTAAACCAGCCTATCTGTGAGCCTGCTCGTCCCCTAGAGCCGACGGCTGCAACACATATGTGTGGGGCCCACTTCGAAATTAGCAAATGGATCTAAACATCGTTTGCTAAAAAATAAGCAAATGGATCTGAACACCTAAGATCTAATTTTTTAGATGTTTCTCTAAATTCTAATTTTTTAGCATGTATCTAAACAACGCCGAAGCGGGCGGCGTCGTCGAGCAACAAGCTCGGAGCCCCGCACCCACCGCCACCGGTGCAGCATCCTCGCCCGCAACCGTTTCGGCGTGTGGTCGCAGCCGGCGCAGTGCTACGTGAGGAAGACGCGGCTCCTCAGGTTCGCCAAGCTGGGGTCGCAGCTCGTGGAGTTGGACAAGATCTGCAAGCTCCTGATCGGTCACGGTGGCCTGTTCGGGTGGGAGGAGTACGCGGCGCAGCGAGAGGAGCTCCAGGCCGGGACGCCGTGCTCAAGCGCCTCTACTTCGAGTACGCGCCCGCCCACCTCAAGCGGGCGGTGCCCCCGAGCTCAGGCGGCGCTACAGGGAGCAAAGACTAGCTGCAGGCCTCCCGCCGTTGCGCCTGCGACGTCGACTCGTGTCTGTTTAGTAGTATACTCTATCGTATAGTTTCTAAGTAGATTTGGAAATTGAGCGAAAACACTGCCTTGCATTGATTGTGTCATCTATAGGGGAACGAAGCAACATATTTGTGATTACTTACACTAAATGATCGGAATTGCTATATCGTTACTCGAATGTTTTTCTTCATCCTCATACTCAAGTTTGTCATGTACCATATCTCTGTCTTGTCCTTCTTTACCTCCGGTCAACTCCAGTGTGCATTTAAGATTTGGGGTTTGTTGGGGTACCTAGGTGATGGGCATACATGAACGTAACTTGGCCTCCGCATACCTTTTTCAGAACACAATATCCTCTAGTCCTCTTTGTCATGGTCAATCTGCAAATTAAATGTTCACCAATACTGTAGGTGGCAAAGAAGCGCACACTACAGGATTTTTACTATAAAGCTAGTATACTTGTGATGAAACACATTGATTAGATTGCTAAAACCTGTTGCTTTGCTCATCTCACGAACGGTTCCATGGCTGTACTCCAAATTATACCGGTACACAAGTACACAACTCATTAAGCGGGCCGAGAACATACTACCAGAACCAGCCCAATACAGCCATTCAAAGGCCCATCGTTGTTTACATATTTAATTTCCGCGCGAAAAAGGTCGTGTGCACGCCATCCAGTTCTCCCTCCTCTCTCCACACACGCCGCTCCCGGCGCGCCACGAAGGGAAGGACCTTCAATCTCCCCTTCTCCGGTCCTCCCAGCAACCCAAGTCAACAAGCAAACGGGGTGATCAGTCTCGCCTCCCAGCAGCGACAACAAAACATGCAGTCCCGGCACCAATCCGGCCGGCCGCCGAGGCTGACACGCCGCAACGCCATCAGGCAGTCGGCGTACGTGCCAGGGCTCTCGCCGCCGCCGGACCAAACTGACGCGGCCGGTTCGATTGGAGCATATGGTTCCGATTTGGAAGAAGGGGATGCGTTGGGAGCTGCGGAGGAGATTGGGGAGATGGTGGAGACTGGAGACGAGACAGCATGGTCGGAGCCGTCAGATTCGAGCGTCCTCACCGTGGTGAAGAGGAGAATCTCGAACTGGAGGAAGCTGGACCTCGTGGGGGCTGGATCTTTCGGTAGGGTGTACAAGGCAGTGAGCGAGTAAGTCTGACTCGTTCGTGATGCTTTGACTGGTTAGCTTGCTTGTGAGGTGTTTGATGCAATGCTTCTTTTTGTCCTGTGCTGTCTGCTCTTGATCTCTTTCTGGATGGTAATTGGGGAGGATGTAATCGGCAAAAGTCTATATGTTGTTTGGCAAAAAAGAAACGTGCTTCTTTAACATCACTTTGTCAGGGATGGATTTGTATTCGCTGTCAAAGAAGCATCGTTGATTGGCCCAGAAAGCAACGCAACGCAACGCAAAGTGCAAGTCAGCTAGAGCAGGTAGTTTTGTCCCGTAGCGTTTAGTAGCTAGTCAATTTGTTTCCTTTAAAAGGCTTCTAATTTATATGTTTATTACCTAATTCGTTGGAGAAAGATACTAAACATGTGGCAACAACTGCAAGTTTCGTCAGGGCCTTAGGAATTAATATAGTTTTTTTTTTTGTTATAGTCAGCAATGATGTATAAGAACATAGTACAATACTGTTCTAGTCAGCAATGATGTATGAGAACATAGCTCTTTGTTTCTGTGTGACTTCTTCTCGTGAGATTTTCATCATTTCACTGTTTCAGGAGATTTTGCTTCTGAGCCAATTGGAGCATAGGAACATAGTACAATACTTTGGTGCCGAAAAGGTAATGAGACTGATTTAGCCAACTGCCATTTTGCCTCAATATGTTCCCAATCACCTCAATGCATCATTGCCTCACAAACATCTTGATTCAAAGTTCACTTGTACAATAACATTTTGAGATGTGATGCAAACCAATATCAACATGACTGTGATGCCACCATGCACTCTTATCATGTGAGTTTATTCATCATTTCTGACCTGTGTTCGCTTGCAGGATGAAACTGTGCTCAGCATTTTCCTTGAATTTGTCAGTGAAGGTTCTTTGGTAGCTGTATATGAGAAGTATCAGCTGGAAGAATCAACAATCTCTGCATACACAAGGCAGATTCTCACTGGATTGTCTTATCTGCACCATCATAATGTAATACATAGGTGATTAGATATGATCTATGGAAATTTAAGTTTCTAGGTTATTCAGATAAAATTGTATGCTTTTTTTTCTTAACTCTCAGGTTGCAAACTGAAAGATAGAAAGAAATAGTCAATTTCTAAGGTATGAGACTATGCATTGCAAAACTACCGGAATAAGAATTCAGGTCCCTGTAAATTTGTTTTACAAACTTAAATCAATGTTAAAGAAATTCCTTGGTCTCCCCAGTGTTTGTTCATGATGTATTGCAAGCAATTTATCAGCAAGAAACACGAGATTGTGTAGTTTCACCAACATGTTTTTTTTTTATATACTTAACCAACATGGTTAATATTTGCTTGCTTCCTGCTGCATGTGCTTGCTCACTTTTCAATGCACCAGTTTTACAGGGAAGTATACAGTTGCATTAGTAATGATAAATATCTTATGAATACAGAGATATTAAATGTGCAAACATTTTACTTGACCTCAATGGAACAGTGAAGGTTGGGGATTTTGGACTGGCAAAACAGGTTTTTTTTTTCTCTCTTTTGGTTCTTTCAAGTATGCCTTTTTGTTCTTAAAAACTGAGCCAATGGGATCTGAACCTGTTTAATCTAATGCTAGATCAAAGTCTGGAAGCAGAAAAGGTCCTGTGCAGGGAGTGTGCACTGGATGGCTCCTGAGGTATATGAACACCTTCGACTAAACTGCAGTAATGCACGAGCCTATGACTTGAACTTTTTAACAAAATTCAGGACTTCAGGTCATACGCGGGACTCCTTATGGTCGTTCTGCTGATATCTGGAGTCTCGGGTGCACTGTCTTGGAGATGTTCATCCAAAGACCTCCTTATTCCTGACGAGAATTGGGTCAGTCGCCTCGCAATACCCTTTCTGCAGAAGACTAGTCAGCAAAATCGCTTTTGTGTGCTGATGCATTCACATGGTTCAGTAATTCTCTGCACAAGGCTACAAAAACCTCTGTTAACTTGTCGACCTCAATCGATCAGGTATCAGCTTTCTACCAGATCGGTCGTGGCCAGCTCCCTCCGGTCCCAAGCTCGTTGCCGCCGGTGGCTCGCGAGTTCATACAAGAGTGCCTCCGGGTAAACCCCGACGACCGGCCCTCCGCTGACCAACTGCTGGAGCATCCATTCGTGGCGCCGCCGGATCAGGCACAACGTGTTGCCTGATGGACGCTGTCAAGAATGAGCAGAGCTCGTTGCTTCGACGCTGCTCCTTTGTCGAAACTTCGGAATCTTCGTGGCATCGTCAGGCTGCGAAGGGAAATCTATCGCGCTAGATTCATTCAGTCATGTGATTTGTAAAAAAATGTGTTTTGAGATTCAACATGTAGTGTAAAGAATGAGTTTGGGATTTGTAAATAGGCAGACATGTGGCTGGGCATCCAACATTGACTATTTTTGTTTGACCACCAGACCGTCCTGATCCGTTCGCCGGCGACCACCAGGGGAAGCTTGAATTTTCTTTCTTTTTTTTTTTCTGTCTGGAGCTTCGCCGATGCGCAGCACGGAGACGGATAGCGACCGGCGAGACCAGCTCGCCGTCGGCTGCCTCCGCTGGCGCCTGATGATCCATCCACTACATGCACACTGCCTGCCCACGTCCATCCCCTCGAGTCCGAGAGTCCTGACGCGTAGGCCATGTCAACCCCTGGATGTGAGTATGTGACGGCGACCGCTCGCCTGCCCGGCAGCGGCCAGGTCGTCTCCCCGTTCCGTTCCGTTCCGCCGCTCACGGCAGGTGGCTCGCACCGGGACAAGACAAAAACACGCGCGCAAGCAGCCGACCCGGCCACTCTCCCGCCACCTCGTCACCTCTGACCTCCCTCCCCGCTGCTCCACAGCGCAGCGACCGCACCGCACCCGCGCCGGGTCAAAAGCACGCGCGCCACCTCCATCCCCTTCCCCACCTTGTCGTCCCAAAGCCGCAGCTCTCCGCGCGCCCGCACTAGCCAAGGCACAACTGCGAGCCCTCCTCGTCAAACCCCACTCGCGAGCGCGGACGCGTTCCGCCGTGCGCCTCGTGTCCGTCCGTCCGTGCGTCCTTGCTCTGCCCTGCTCCCCACGCAACGCCAAGCGCCGCCGCCGCCGCCGCCGCGCCTGAGTCCCACGCAGGCACGCACGCATGGCGGCGCCGAGGCCGCGGCCGCAGCTGGCGCGCATCAACGCGATGAGGCACTCCTCGTACCCCGGCGGCGGGGACGAGGTCGAGGGCGCCGCCGCCGACCCCGCGCCGGTGGACCTCTGCTCCGAGTTCGCGTCGCAGACCAGCTTCCGCATCCGCGGCGGACGCGGGGGGCGCGCAGAGGTCGACGACCTTTTCCGGAAGCTCGGCCTCAGTGGGCCCGAGGACTTCACCATCCCCCCGGCCCTCTACGCCGCCACCATGGCGCACACCTCTTCCCGCAGCCGCAGCCGCCGCCAGTCGCTGGAGGCTTCCCGGGGTCGGGACGCCGAGGGTTCGGCGCCGCATGAGCTTCCAGAAATATCTGGGCGGGACGCCACGGTCGCAGCGAGATTGGAGGTCGCCGTGGAGGGTGAGCAGGCGTGTTGGCCACTGAATTAGTCCATCCAGAGGCTGTTCAAGTTTCCGCACGATCCTACAAATGGCCTGAAGCTGAATCGGGGAGCAGAGTGATCGAATCGGAGGCAGCGCAAGTTTCCAGACGAGAGGTTGCCGCCATGGTGAAGTTGGGGAATGCAGACATGGAGAAGGGGATGGGCGATCCGGTCAAGGTGGATAAGTTGCGAGTGGAGAGAACAAAAGCCGTGGTTGTGGAGGCGCCAAGGGAGAGTACCAGTGCTCTGGTTCAAGGTTGTAGCAGAGTCAACGTCTCGCGACACTGAGCATTGGGATCTCGCCATCGCCCACACAGGCGGTTTAAGAGAACCATTACGACTTGGATCAAGGGAGAGCATCTCGGGAGTGGATCGTTTGGGTCCAGTGTACGAGGCCATCAGCGAGTAAGTTTGGATCTGCCAAACTTCATAGTCGTATAATGATCTGTTTTTGTTTATGATCATAATGATTAACTAGGCCAGAGAGGAGAAAGGAAGAATACAAAATATACTTGCCCATAGTTCGCAGATCGACTGTCATACTCCTCATTCTAGGCGAGATAATGGTTGGCTTGGCGTTCAAAAAAATGTGATTGGATATCAGTTTTCAGTTGACCCTGAGTCAGCGAGTGAGGTCTTATTTTTGGATTTTAGTATCCTGGCATTTTCATTTCAAGAATTTTTTTTAAAAAATATATTCTGGCATTTTATGCGGAGTCTGTTCCACCTCCATCTGAGCTTTCATGTCGTTAGGTTTTTCTGTGCCCAAAACAACGTATTAGTTTTGGATAACCATTGTACCAATTAGATTGTAATGGCTATATCAATGTTTCATAGGTTATCGTAATTCAATTTCTTGATGCTGGTAGGTAAGCATTAGATGAGGTAAATTTGTCATTTCTAGGAAGTCTAGACTTAATAATCTTTATATGATCCAAATCCAATGCAGTCAGGTATCGTATATGGTGTGAAAACAAATTCAGACAGCTTGAATGAGCACAAACATTTTCTGCAATGCATTGTTTCAAAGGCTGACTCCAAGCATTTCTTTTACAGTGATGGTTTTTCTTTGCTGTCAAGGAGGTGTCATTAATTGATCAGGGACTAAATGCAAAACAACGCATTCTGCAGCTTGAGCATGTGAGTAATGGATTATGCATGCTTGAGAATGATGCATATAATTCTGCTTCAAATGATAGATTCCTCAATCGACCATTTATTTCTCTTGACTTTCGTTGATAATAGTCCATCATTTTTTTTTCTGTATCAGGAGATATCTCTCTTGAGCCGTTTGGAGCAATGAAAATATAGTACAGTATTTTGGAACAGATAAGGTACTTTTCTCATTGCTGTGGTCTGAGGTTGCTTTTCCACAATAAATCTTTACAAGTTTATCTCTGTTGTATAATAAGATTTGCTCCATGTGGTGATTGCTCTGTTGTATTTAATTGATTTCATGATGCTTTAATGTCAGATGCTCTCCTCCAAGTATGGGCAGCTATCCATCTAAGCATTTTTTTAATCTTAAATTTGGTGGGACGAATGTCTTGCAGGAGGGTGGGAAGCTATATATTTCCTTGAACTTGTTACTCAAGGATCTTTAGCAGCTTTATAACCAAAAATATCATTTACAAGATTCACAAGTCTCAGCATACACAGGCAGATTCTGAATGGTTTTGTTGTATCTACATCAGCGGAATGTTCTTCACAGGTGAGTTAGGAGAATTAGAATGCTATATCATTTTGATTGTCTATTTTATATTCTTTTCTGGGCTATTAAGCATGCTCCTCCCCTGTGTTACCAGAGATATCAAATGTGCCAATATCCTAAGTTGATGCATGTGGACTGGTCAAATTGGCAGATTTCGGACTTGCGAAGGAGGTATTCATTCATTATGACATTTTAAACACCCTAAGAATCATCTATGTTCTGCATCAACATGTTTGTGCTGACTCTTTCTAATATGCACTTGCAAGATGTCAATTTTTGAGCCAGGCAAGATCTAGCAAGGGAACTGTCTTCTGGATGGCACCTGAGGTAGGTCTGCAGTTTTGTTATTTCTCGATCTCAGTGGTCCTCGGGGATGGAGCTAGTAAAAGGGCCGGCCATGCCCCACCCCAACCAATGCTCCATGTACATTATTGTGTATGCATGCATATGTATTTGCTACGAATGATAAAATGTTACTGTTTAGTCCCTGGTAGTCCTGCATGTTGTGCTTCAAGTGGAGTTTCAAGCCTTAATAATTTCAGAGTTCAGTTACTGTAGATAATGGAAAGTTGTCGAAAATTTACTGTAGAAAAACTTTACTGTGTCAAAAATTTGTGAGAGGAATCACGGTTTTCAATGGAATGAATAGTGTCAATGAATAGTGAAGTTTAAGGAATCTAAACAATTGCAAGTGTCGCAAGTGTGTATGCATAAACATATACATGCATAAACAAATTGAGATAAAAAAAGGAATCTAAACAATTGCAAGTGTCCCAAGTTTCGATACCTGGTGATCTGGCTTTCGAAAATGAAACCATTATTTGTAACTGAAAATCAACTAAAAATTATGAGTGCTGCGTGTGATCAAACAAGTGTGTAGGACTTCAAGTTGTTACTTTTCCTTGCCTAAAAATGTTAGTTAAATAAAATTTGGTCTCTCAAGTTATGACCAATATTTTGGACAATTTCAGGTTGCTAAGGCTAAGCCACATGGGCCTCCAGCAGACATATGGAGTCTTGGCTGCACAGTTTTGGAGATGCTGACAGGCAAAGTTCCGTACCCTGATATGGAGTGGGTGAGTATCTGAGCCTCAGTTTTCTGCTACAGAAATAACAATTCTCTAACTTATAATCACACTGTAATTCAAAATTTTAACCATCGAAATACAAGAACGGGGCATGTGACCAAATTCAGAAAGAAAGATGATCCATGGATTTATTATTTTATATGCTTGACAGTTTGTGTGTGGGTATAGTGGACCAGAACAGTAGCAGTTATATATCAATATTAATGATGTTCAACATTTTTCATCAGCAAAATCATAAGCACAAACGCAAAAATAGCACATGTATTCTCTATATCTCAGTATTTGCATATTTCACGGTGTATGATGTTTTTTTGTTTGTAGACACATGCTTTGCTTAAAATTGGTAGGGGAATACCACCCGAGATTCCCAATACATTATCAGAAGATGCGCGTGATTTCATAAAGAAGTGTGTCCAAGCAAATCCAAATGATCGTCCATCTGCTGCTCAGCTGTTGGAGCACCCTTTTGTGCAGAGACGCTGCAGCATTATGGCGCTTGATGTTCTCCTTTGTTTCTGACAGATTCGTTTGTATATAAGCGGTAAGTCTTCCACCCTCCTCTTAAACAGACACAGTTCTGTTAATTATTATCAGGCTGCTCTGATCACCTCCAACTTATCACTCAAGATGTATCTGCATTTGCTATAACTAATGTTTTTCCTTTCCATTTTTATAGATTTAATTACATGTGAAAGCTGTTGTTGATACCGAGAATGATCCGGTGGCTGGCTTGAATTCTGAGAATGGTCCCTCAGTCTGAAGGAGGCATGCCTTGCTCACCGTACAATTTTCATGCTTCTTATATTATGGAAGGTCTTAAATTGTTTTCAATCTTATAGGCGCACAGGCGCTTAGAAAACAACTGTAGGATGTAAATGTAATGTGGGCATTTATGTTTCGGTTAAAGATGGCCGATATAAATGATTATTTTCGAGCATAATCCTATGGTTATTCCTGCATTGATTTTGATGAAGATAAACTAGGAAAATGGCTTAAAATGTGTGTTGGTGGAATTTTGCTACCACAGGTTGATTGCAAACCACCAGAGCGGCTCTGTCTCCCCCCCCCCCCCCAATATGTGGCAGATTTTTTACTAGTAATTTGACATGTTGGCCAGATGGGAAATCACACTCTAATATCAAAAGTGAAAGATGTGCATGCTGGCAGTATAATGTAGCTCATACAGTGTTCTGTTTCTGGCCACTTCTACATGATTATACCCTATAAAGCTCAGATTTTTTTATTTTTGCTGATGTTTAGAAAGGCCAGAATACATAATCTGTAGCCGATCATATATGTCCAAATGACACAAAAGCAACATGGCTTGCCTATGTTATCTATCCCATCAATTTCTGATCAAAGATACTGAAGTCCACTGACCTACATTTGGCTGTACATGTTGAAACTAATCCCTTCATTGTGACTGGAGAGTGGAGATGGGCAATCACCAATCATAATGGCTAACAAAATAAAGCTGCATATGCACTGAGCTACAATACAACACTTTTTACTGATCTACAGCAGATGTTCTAGCTCCTTTTACACAATACTCTCACAGACGAAATGATGAAACCGTGGACTGTGGTGCTGCCTCTAGAAGCATTGCATCTTCCACATTCTTGCAGCTCTCACTTCTCAGCAGTTCAATCCTCATCGAAGCAGCTGTCTACACGCTCATCATAACCACGACTCTCCATCTCGTGCCTCAGCAACCCAAGCATCTGGCCAATCTCCTCGGCCTGTGGATGAGACCGATCGCCGGACACGAACTCGTGCACGTCGCCGTCAACCTCCACGGCGCTGTACCCCGGCCGTTTCTTCAGACCGCGCGCTTTCCATCAGGCTCCGGACCTTCCCGGCGCCGTCCCATTTTCCCACAGCTGCGTAGATGTTGGACAGCAGCACGTAGTTGGCGTCGCCCCCAGGGTCAAGCTTGAGGAGGCGAGCTGCTGCATCAGCTTCTCGGCCATCCTCCAGGTCGCCGTGCATCCGGCACCCGCGAGGAGAGCTCCCAGAACCACTCTCGTTCGGCCTCATACAGCATGGTCTCCACCATGCGCATCGCCTCGTCGAGGCGACCAGCGCGGCCGAGCAGGGTCGACCACACACACGTAGTGCTCCATCCGCGCGGCGACACCGTACTCTGCCGTCATGAGGTCATAATACCCCTCAACCCCTGGTCAGTGAGTGCCAGCGTGAAGCAGGCCGATGGACTGCACGCCGGTGAGTGCACTGCGTCCGGCTTGAAACCCTGCCTCCGCATCAAAGAGCTCGATCGCGTCGGCCGGCCCATTGGCAGCAAACCCAACATCATCGAGTTCCAAGAAACCACCGTCCGTTTCCTCATGGAGTGGAACACCTGCGCCGCGGAGCTCCACCCTGCCCGCGCACCGGGCGTACATGTCGAGGAGAGATTGGCGACGCGGACATTGCGCTCCACCTCTGCCTGACCACAAGCCGGTGCACCCACATCCCAAGCCAGAGCCGCCGACCTCGCCGACACGCGGAGATTACGGCTATCAGCGTGACATAGTCCGGCTCGACACCGTCCAGCAGCAATGGCGCGGAAGCAGTCAATGGCGCTCGTCGTGGCGCCGCTTCTTGACGCACCCATCGATGAGCGCCGTCCAGGAGACCTTATCCGGGGTCGGGCATTCCATCAAACACCTCAAACGCAGCGTCCACGAGGCCGTTGCGCATGAGCCCGGAGATCATGGTGTTGTAGGTGACGACGGAGCGGACGGGCATCGAGTCGAACAGCTGGAGCGCGAGGCGCGGGAGGCGGGACCGAGGTAGAACCGCGCGAGGCAGTGTGGAGAGGGAGGAGGTGGCAGGGAAGCGCTTGAGCGCGAGGCCGTGGGAGGGAGAGCGCGAGGCGGCGGGCGAGCGGGAGGACGCGGAGTCGGCGCAGGCGGAAGGACGGTGAGGAGCGTGGACGTCGTTGGGCGCCGGCGCGGCGGGGGAGGAGAGCATGGCAGGAGAGCGCCGCGGGCCGCGGCGGGAGTCGCCCCTGCCGCGCGGCGCGCGCGATGGCCGACGTCCAGGGACGACGTCCCGCGGCGCACGGCGGCGTGCGCGCGAGGATTTTGAGTGGGCGCGTGGAGGTGTCGGGAGGGCGAGAGACGGCGCGGCGGCCACCGCCAATGACGGGGCGTACGGCCGGCACGCCAAGGCCCAAGGCTATGCCTTGCTCAGGATGTCAGGGTCGGGCTCGGGTCGTGCTAAAGTTTGGTCATTTTCGGCGGTAACGACCATTTGATTGTTAAAGTTAAGAAGAAATCATGTTTCATTTTGTCTCAGCCATAAAGTCTTTTGGTTAAGTTTGTGGGAAGGTCAAAGCCCGCTACTGATTATATATATTATTTAAGAACGAAAAATGAACAGCGAAAAAGTAAGTTGTCCACAGAACAATTAAAGACTTTATTCTTTGGTGCAGTGCATTTACGAGAAAAAATGGGTAGAGAAGTGATAGGTTTAGAGAAAGCCGACGTAGAATTTTTAGCGCTCAGCACGGTTTCTGTGTGCTTGTATTGGCAGTAGATGAGCAGATTGTTATAGGCAGAGGCGTACACATCATCGGGGATGGGACAATTTAAGCAGTCACTGAGTAGTGCGGAAACGATGCACAAAGAGTCACAACCATGGATGTTTCACTACAAGGCAATGAGAATCAGTAGATTTTTTTTCTGTCATGTCCCGATGACTGTTGTATGGCATGGTCTGTCTGTTCGAGATGGACTGAGGAAGATAAGGAAGCAAACATAACTAATATCTTCCTCCTTGCTATTGCTACACTGAAATTCAATTCATATATTTCCATAAGATAGAACTGGCCAAAACCTCTCCAATCTTCACAAAATAGGTCTGACCTTGCAAATATATGGTCAATGTTTATCTCTCTGTAGTCAATCATCTAAAGTCACTTCCACTGAATTCTGGACTTGTATAAACAGAAACTGCATGCTCTTTCCAGTCTGACATAGAGCAATGGCAAGTAAACAGCCAAGCATAGGAAAATAAGTGACACCAACATAATAATGCATATGGCGAGCCCCAATTGTGGACGAACAGACTGTTCTGTCAGGTGCAGAAATAGGACCATAGAGCATACGTTGTAGAAGAGATGGCCAGCTGTTTCCAAGTAAATGGATGAAGCAAATGGTTTCCCAGAATATAAGCCAGACATCTCCATCTCCACCCAGTCTGTCGACACAATATCTTCCGAAAAACCACAAAAGACTCCCAATAACACCATTGAATGTTATTGGCATGTTTGGAGCACTCATTGCAGAACGTTGAAATATCAACCAACGATTAATGAGATCATCAAAACTCCAAATGATATCCTCATTGATGCTATTAATTGCATCTGAAAATGCAGAAAAGCTGAGTTGAAAGATAACACTGAACTTGGCATCCACCAAGATGTATCTCCTGCAGAAAAGGGGGCACATGATGATGATGCTTCTCATCAATGGCATTTGCTAACAGATAACTTTTGTAACGGAATATTATGGCACATACCCTTGAAGAGGCTGCACAAGCTGAAGTAACAGCAGTTATCCGCTTGTATGAGTAAATATATGTCCCATATCCAAACAAACAGACATCTACCACAGAAGTAAGGAGCAATTATTAAGCTTCCTGAGAAGTTCTGTGTGTCTTGTA
>JACEFO010002357.1:0-43440 GCA_015342445.1 Digitaria exilis
AGCTACCGTCATCGAGGAAGACGGAGATGCCCCGACGCAGAAGAAGACGCGAGCCATCAAGCCTGTGGACAAAGTTGCCACGAAGACAGTTGATCTCCAGACAGGAGATCCAACGAAGACGGCGGTGATTGGCTCCACTCTTACTCCGGCATAGGAAAGCGCGCTCGTCAACTTCCTACGGGCCCAAGCCGACATCTTCGCCACAAAGCCTTCCGACATGCCTGGAGTTCCCAGGGAGTTGATTGAGGACAAGCTGGACCTCAACGAGAGCGCCAAGCCTAAAAAGCAGCGACTCCGAAGATTCGTCACCGAGCGTCGGGAGGCCATCAAGAAAGAGCTAGCTAAGCTATTAGCAGCCGGCTTCATTAAAGAAGTCTTTTATCCGGATTGGTTAGCCAATCCGGTTCTTGTAAGGAAAAAGAATTCCAATGAATGGAGAATATGTGTTGATTATACCGATCTCAACAGACACTGCAAAAAGGATCCCTTCGGGCTTCCTCGCATCGATCAAGTCAGCGATAGCACCGCCGGGTGCACCCTTCTCTGTTTCCTCGATTGTTACTCAGGATATCACCAGATATCGCTGAAAGAAGAGGATCAGATTAAAACCTCATTTATCACGCCATATGGCGCGTATTGTTATACAACCATGCCTTTTGGTTTGAAAAATGCAGGTGCCACATATCAGCGGGCGATACAGGGTTGTCTCAAAGACCAACTCCACAGAAACGTCGAGGTGTATGTCCACGATGTGTCCATCAAGACAAGAAACCCCGAGGATTTAATCGCCGATCTCACCGAGACGTTCGATAACTTACGCAAATGGCGTTGGAAGCTTAATCCTGCCAAGTGTGTTTTCGGCGTTCCATCCGGAAAACTCCTCGGGTTCATTGCTAGCGAACGCGGCATCGAAGCCAATCCAGAGAAGATAGCGACAATCATGGATATGGAGCCGCCGCGCACCGTCAAGGATGTCATGAAGCTTACGGGCTGCATGGCCGCACTCAACCGCTTCATCTCCAAACTTGGAGAACGCGGGACTGAGTTCTTTAAGCTCCTCAAAAAGCAAGACAGATTCCAGTGGACACAGGAGGCCCAGGATGCTTTCGACAAGCTCAAACTATTCCTAACTACACCACCTGTGCTCACCGCGCCACTCCCGGGCGAAGATGTCTTGCTCTACATCTCAGCAACCACCAACGTCGTTAGCGCTGCTATTATTGTTGAGCGCGACGAGGAAGGTCATCTCCAGAAGATTCAACGGCCTGTGTACTTTGTGAGCAAAGTTCTCTCAGACTCCAAATCAAGGTACCCTCAAGTTCAAAAATTCTATACGCCATCTTAATGACATCCAGGAAATTGTGGCACTACTTCGACTCCTACAAGATCATCGTGGTTACTGGATATCCTATCGGCGAAATTCTCCATAACCAAGATGCTACAGGTCGTATCGCCAAGTGGGCTGTTGAGCTTGGAACCTACAGTATAGAGTTCCGTTCTCGCACGGCCATGAAGTCTCAAGTCCTTACTGATTTCATATCGGAATGGACTGAGCACAACCTCCCCGTCATCACCACCAAGCCTGAGCACTAGATTATGTACTTCGATGGTTCTCTCAAGCGGGAAGGAGGCGGAGCTGGTGTTTTGTTGATTTCACCTCAAGGAGATCAACTCAAGTACATTCTACAGATTTGGTTCGCCGTCTCCAACAACGCTGCAGAATACGAAGCACTTCTCCACGGGCTAAAGATGGCTATCACCCTCAGTATCAAGCGCCTACTAGTATACGGGGACTCAATGCTGGTCATCAAACAAGTCAACAAGGATTGGAATCAGAACCACGAGAACATGGATGCGTACTGTGAAGAAGTTTGCAAGTTGGAGAAGCATTTCCCCGGCATCGAATTTCATCATGTCGAGAGAGATTACAACGTTGCTGCAGACGTCCTATCTAAACTGGGTTCTTCCAGAGCAGAGGTACCCAGTGGTGTGTTTGTTAAACGAGCTCTCCAAGCCATCTATTGCTGCAGCAACCCTTACCGATGCTACAACCTCCACTCTCGAGGTTATGCGCATTGACGCTACCTGGAGCGCACCGATTATAGACTACATCTTGCACGACAAACTCCCTACTGAGAAGGCAGAAGCTCAGCAAATCGTTCGTCGTAGCAAGTCCTATATCATAATTGGAGACACATTATACCGCCGTGGCGCACGCTCTAGAGCATCGATAAAGTGTGTCTCACAGCAAGAAGGCATCAGTATCCTAGAGGAAATTCACGCGGGTGAATGTGGCAACCACGTAGCTTCTCGTACCATCGTGGGCAAAGCCTTCCGCGCTGGGTTCTATTGGCCTATGGCTTTACACGATGCTGAAGAAATTGTTCATCCCTGCAAGGGTTGTCAATATTTCGCTCATCATTCACATCAGCCTGCACATAAGATCAAATTGATACCTCCGTCATGGCCTTTCGCATGTTGGGGGCTCGATATGATTGGGAAACTACCTAGAGCATCTGGTGGATTTGAGTATTGCTTTGTTGCAATTGATAAATTCTCGAAGTGGATAGAAGTCTTCCCGGTTGTCAAACCAACCTCAGAGAAAGCAGTTCAATTCCTTCAAGAGTTGATTTTTCGCTCCGGGATACCGCATCAAATCATTACAGACTTGGGTACCACCTTCACAGGCAGCACATTCTGGGATTACTATGAAGATCGCAGCATCGAGGTGTGCTATGCCTCTGTTGCTCATCCTCGCGCCAATGGTCAAGTAGAAAGGGCCAACGGCATGTTACTCGATGGACTTAAAGCTCGCATGGAATGAACCTTGAAGAAAGCTGAAGGCCGGTGGACGAAAGAACTCTACCCAGTTGTTTGGGGCTTATGATCTCAACCCAGCAAAGCTACAGGGCATCTCCCTTTTTCTTGGTATATGGATCTGAGGCCGTCCTACCCGTTGATGTCATGCATGGCGCTCCTCGCGTTGAGGAATTCCAAGAAGCCATGGCGGAACGAACAACGGACGATTGAGGTTGATACGGCTGAAGAAGCACGACTGGCAGCTTTGTTACACAACGCTGCATATCTTCAGGGTATTCGCCGATTCCATGAAAAAAATGTGAAGACAAGGTCATTCCAGATCGGAGACTTGGTTCTACGACGAATCCAGAATACAGTTGGTCATTCAAAGCTCACTTCGCCTTGGGATGGTCCATTCATTGTCTCCATGGTCCTCAACCCAGGCACATACAGACTTCAAACAGAAGATGGTATTGATTTACCAAATCTTTGGAACATAGAGCATCTACGTAAATTCTATGCGTAGCTCCTCCACTGTAACGTTGCTCCGGCAACACACGAACTGATTGCTTCGGCATCATGAGTTCTTCTGTACCGTTGTTTGGACAACGAGATAAATTTTAATAAATTTCCCCTTACCGGGTTGTTTACGTCATTGTGACATCGTTCAAAACTTATGTGTTCTTTCTAGACTTGGGAAAGTTTCCTTTCATGCATTCGGAGCACATAAATGAGGTATGTCCGGGTTCCTTCGGGGCCGATAACGGATCTGTTCCTTCAACTTTGCTACTTCGCGATAGTTTTCAGCTTAAAGCTGCCGCTCCGTGGGTCTACTGGGTTCTTGCTTTCGCAAACCACATATAGTTTGTTCCCAAGTATCCTCCTAGAAAACACTATACTTGAAATGTAGCCTGTGCTATAGGAAATCTCCCTGGGTTCCCTTGGGTCCTTAACAGGGTTGTTTTTCCAACAGTTAAAATTTAGGCAACGTACATTTTAACTAAGTCCTGGTCATCGACACAGAGACACCCAAGGGTTCTTAGAAATTCTTGGATTTTTTTTCAAACATGGAAATATCACCTTTCATTGCATCAAACTTATATTACATGACTAATTGTTTCAATTACAACTTAAGGCTTTGCGCAATTGCTTCGGCAACTGGCTCGGCCTCTTGTTTTAGGTCCCTGAAGGCGGCTTCAGTACAATTGGGCTCTGCGCCTTCTACAAGCTTGCCTATGTCTACTTCAGGGTACCTAGACCTAATTACAGCAAGGACATGCACAAGACAGGCTTTGGATGATCTCTTGATATAAGCCTTCAACTGTCGAGGCATGATTGCGGAGATGCAGGGTCTTCAGGAACCAAGGCCTTCACCACCGGGTTCGCTGCCTTCTCTAGCAACAAAATCCGCTTCAGGGCATCGGCCAGGTCATCGTCCGACTTCTTCATCTGCCGCATGGCTTCTTCAAGCTCTGACATTCTCCTGGTTGTCTGCTCAAGCTTTCATCCAGCGCTTTCTTATCAGCAAGACTTTTTCGCGCCTGGACGAGTTCTTCGGATAGCTGCTTGTTTTCTTCGCGAGCGTCTTCAAGATCCTTGGCAGCCTTCTTTTGCTGCTCAATGATTTGAATCAACTGCGAGTCAGCATCCTTGCGTTGTTCGACTACAACTCTGAGCTGCTCCTTGATAGTATCATGCTCTTAAGACAGTCTTCAACGCCTCTTCACGACGGGTTGGCCAAGTTCGACCAATCTGTCATCTTGCTCTGGGCTGTCGTAAGCTGTTGTTGCACCCCTGCTCACACAAGACAATGATAGAGTTGTTATATTACACATATAAGGGATACTTTATTACAAGACTTCGGCCGTGAAAGAGTACCTTTGAGCTCTGTCTTCGCCGCGCTGAGTTTCTTCTTCATGTCCTCCTTCTCTGCGACCAACTCCTTGGTCCGTAGATGCAAGGTGCGGATCATGCTGGCATCTTGCGCCTCGTGGAGTTTACGGTCTTCACGTTCGCGCTCCAGCTTCTTTTGAAGGCGGTCCGCCTTGGCGTGCATCAAGGAGATATTGTGGATATACTCTGTTTTCTTCCTCGATGCTTCGCCGACGGCCTACGGAAATATTGTCATGAGATATATTCACAAGGGACAATGAGTACAGGGTTGTTTCTCATACCTTGAAGTAGGCCACTGCCCGCTCAGCATGGTACAATCCCCTGTCGATGTGCTCTTCATCCTCCGCCGCGTCCAAGATGTACTTGAAGGTCTGCGGATTTGGATTTAGCATTGGATCATAGCTCCCGATGCGGAAGTTACCGATCTCCTCTTCAGCTCCAATACCCCTGGGTACTCTGGGGATCTCTTCAATCGCTTGCTCTTAGGTTGATGTTTCGGCTTGCTTACCCCTTGAGCACTCTGCCTCTGAAACAGCCTCCGCCCTGCCTTGGGATGTCTTCATGACGCTCGGGGGCTCCACAGAGTTCTGGTCACGGCGTTCTACTTTAATTTCTTAGATTACTGCCTGCGTGACCAGCTGTTTGATGTCTGCCAGCACCTTCAGCGATTGTTTCTTCAACTTGTGCTTCTACTGGTATTGGCAGGCTTGATGGCACGGCTGCATGAATCTCTGGCAGGGTTGTTTCTGGCATCTCCCTGGGTTCTTCGGGTGCTATGGCCTCTGGCTCTACAGCCGCATGATCGATGGTTGGCTCTTCCCTGGATGTTGATGGAGTTTCTTCAACCCTGCATCCAAAACTTCATAAGTCACCTTAGAATGTTACAAAGGTATAATTTGTACCACACCACAAGATACTTACATGGCGAAAGGCCGCATTGGGATCTCCGGCTCTCCCAACGTGAATTCCTCTTCAGTTTCCTGCTCTAGCGCCGATGGTCCAGCTGGACAGGGTTCTTCAACCACTGGTATCGTACTTGAGAAGGGCGCGGAGATAGGGTTGTAGATGTTGTGAATGATTTCTTCTTCTGACAGAGGATGTTGGGCACTGCCGCTCTGTTGTGATCGGCTGGTTCCGATCTCACCGATGGATATCCCCACAGAAGATGGCATCTTTGGCTGAGGGGATACCTTCGTTTTCTCCATCGAGATGACCCTTGCCCGGGGCCTGGGTAGGGTCCGTGCTCTCTTGGGCACAGGTGCCGCCAGCTCCGTTGACACGGCCCTCTTGGATCCTTCACCTCCCTTGGAGGTCGCCCCTGCTTTGGTACGGGATTCTTCTGACACCTGCTGTTCAGCATGGGCATGGGGCTCGTCAGGTTCTTCAGATACAGATGTCTCTTCAGAATGATGCTTGCGTTGGCGCACCTGATCCCTTACCCCTGGATCCACACAGCGAGCCAACAGGGTTGCTTCTTCAGCGTTGGTTGGATCCAGAGGAGGTAGACTCACATACAATGATCGCCGGGCTTCATACTGTTATAAACCATGGAATTAGTTAATACTATGCATTCAAGAAGAAGATAATGACTTCATTCTATGACATGGTTCATACCTCAGGCGTCATGGTGACTGCTGACACTTCCATTATTTTGGGAAAGTTTTCTTCACTGATGACCAGATATTTTTCAAGAGTTGTATAATCCTCTTGTCAGACATCTTCCCGGTGGCATTCCTTGAGGGGTCGGTTTCTCCAGAATACAAGTACCCTGGATTACAGCGTTGTTTGCATGGTTGGATCCTCCTCATCAGAAATTATCGATATACCATGGCACCGGTCAGTCCTTGCGCCTTTAGATCCCGGATCATATTCAGCAGCTCGGGAATCTGCATTGCTTGACTAACTCCGACAGTTTCACTCTAGAATGGCTTCATTACTGGAGGATTTCCCGAGCGACTGGGCAGTTGTGGCTGATGGTTCCACGCATAAAACCACTCTTTCTGCCAATCCTTCAGGATCTCCTTGGTTGTATAATCCAAGTACACTGGCTTCATGCCCTGACGGAACTGGATTACCACCTTCCCCACCACTTGCAATGGTCCGCTTGAGGTCTTCACTCTGAACAGATGGCGGAACAAGGCAAAATGGGGGTCTATTCCAAGGAAGGCTTCACATAGGTGGATGTAAATGGATAGATTCATAATGGAGTTGGGATTCAAATCACACAATTCAATCCCATAAAATTGCAGCACTAGGTGGAAAAAATCGTAAGTCGGCAAACCGAAACCAACTTCATAAAATGTTTTCCATACCGCGAGCTCCTCGGTTTCTTCAGTGGGGTATTCATGCCCGTGGGCACATCTCCACCGACTGATTTCTTGGGCTGCCAGGAATCTATCTGTCTCCAGATTCTTGATATATTTTTCCTTCAGTGTACTGGTTGGCCAGTCACTGATTGGATCTTCCACGCATGGAATGTCTCCTGCGGGCGCTGCTTCTTCAGTCGTTACGACTTCTTTCATGGCTTCTGCCTTCCTCTTTGCGCCCTTGCTACGGCTGGATCCTTCACCACCGGCCATTGCAATTCTTCGAGGCTTGGTGTGGATGGGATTAGGGTTCGAAGAGGTTGCGGGAGTATGTGCGCAGTCTTAGGATTGCTAACAGAGCAACTGTCGCAAACCTAGATCTGTTTCGCAAGAGGCGTGCGGATACAAAGGGACGCGCACGGTTTATATTGACTCTTCGAATCGTTAGTTCGGTACTTTTCAATTATAGTCCTTATTTGATCCTATATTTGAATTCGTTCAAATTTAGGCTCGGGGGATGCAGGAATATTTTTAGGAAATATTTTTCTGAAATTTTTTTGGCTTCAATTGATAAATTCATGAGGAGTTCTAAAAGAACTCGGACTTCTTCGGAAATTGATTCTCTTCAGGTTTGGACTTCGAAAGAGCCTCGAATTTCTTCTTCAAAGATAAACGAGGCTCGGGGGCTGCCCAATTGGGCGCACCTGTCGGTGCGCACCAATCCGAACTTCAAGAAGACTTTTGAGCACTTCATTACCTATTGAACAGCATGGTTGCAATTTTCAAAAGCAAAGAATCCTGTGGGCTTCAAAGAACTCTGGAGGGTTTCAAAGAACTCTGTATTTTCAACAGTGCATTTCTTCAGGAAATAAGGTGCTCGGGGGCTTGTGAGCACTTCATTACCTATTGAACAGCATGGTTGCAATTTTCGAAAGCAAAGAATCCTGTGGGCTTCAAAGAACTCTGGAGGGTTTCAAAGAACTCTGTATTTTCAACAGTGCATTTCTTCAGGAAATAAGGTGCTCGGGGGCTTGTGGGTGTAGAGTCCTGACGGACTAAACAACCCTGGCGGATCATCCTATGGGCCGGCCCACGTACAAGACTTGACGCACAAGGCAAGGATTAGTCCTAGTCGGTTAGGACAAACTGTATTAGGGATTTAGAGATAAACTTGTAAAAGTCTCCTAGTCCTATACGGTTTCCATGTAACCCTGCCCTCCGGCATATATAAGGGGAGGCAGGGACCCCCTTCAAAACATCTCATCTATACAAGATACACCATACAGGACATAGGGTATTACGCACATTGCGGCCCGAACCTGTCTAAAATTGTCTCTTGTCACCTTCGGTTCTAGATTCTCGACGACTTCTCCCTAAACCCTTCTCTCGGGGCATCCCCTCGAGAACCTAGTCAGCATAAATCGCCGACAGCCACTCTATCATATTTATCCTTAGCAAATTGAAATCTCACTCAATTTGCTTCTAAGAATTTAGGAGAGAAAGAGGGCACTCTTATTAGCTTTCAAGAGTGTTTTTCATATTCACACAAAAAGTTTTTGAAATTCGGATTTTTCAGACAACCAAAATTTCCGGTCTGTTACAGGAACCCTAGGGTATTAGGATATCTATTCTTGACACCATCGCCACTGCAATAGACCAAGAAATAGGCCTGGTCGGCATCGCCGCCACGGCGGCCATGGTGGTCCAAGAGCTCCTAGGGTAGCGTGTGTCCCTCCATGTCGTCATTGACGACGACGTCACCAAGAAAAAGAGCCAGCTCGCCATGGGCGAGTGGGAGGAGGTAAAGCTCGACGAGCTCTTTGTCGTCGGGGCGGAAGTGGAAGCCGGGCGGGAGACCAAGGATATCCGCCACTGACGACATGGTGCTGTGGTGGTTTCTCCTTGTGTTCTTGGAGCAAGGGGATCAGAGCCGGGAAGAGGAATGGACATGTCACGTGCGCGCTTGATCACGACAGGGACGGAAAGCTTCGTGTTGGTTTTGTAATGTCGCTACTTTCCCACGCGGTCGGTTTGGCTCGTCCCCGGATTCCGAATTACAAATTCTTTGTAGAAACACTTCTGGAATCGGAAACGGACGTTCGTTTGGGACATTATCATTTTGTCAGCATCTTACCGCCCAGAAAAAGCACAAAGAAGAACAACACATGCCATGACCTCTCCAGCGTCGGGCTTGACGTGCGGCTCTCACCTCTCTCCCGAGTGGGTGAATGGGAGGAATAAAAATTATTTCGATCAAGAACTCAGTTTATGTCCTAAAAGCAAACTCGAGCACCTCTCTTCCTATAAAAGGTTAAGATCACAAAGCAACTGGTGCTACTAACCCTAGGAACCTAGTAAGGAACAACGAAAGCAAAATTGAAAGCAAATGCAAAACAAAACCAGTGAGCATTGACTATTTTGGTGAGGGCAGAGAAGCACCACCGAAATAGTCGACAATCACAATACAGCACAACCCACCCGGTGCTTTGATTGATTCGTTGGGGTGAGAAGGCAGAAATCAAATAGTCGACGGCCAAACTCAGCCAACTAGAACACAGCACCAACGACTAAATCGATAGTCATAAGGTACACACTACCAAAATAGACGATGGCTCGACGATGCCGGAAACAACAAACAACACAAGATTAAAAAATCCTCTCGATTCACTCCATGGTTGGATCCAAGGTTTGATACATCTCTTAAAACCCTAAAGGCTAATAGATTTGAGAAAATCTTGCAAGGCAAAAGGTCACTATGGATCCACGAATGATTCCTCCAAAGAAAACACAATGTAAAAATGAAAAACAAGATGCAAATCGAAAAGCTAAAGAGATGAACTTTAGCCAACCAAACCATGAAAGATTAGATTAATCATGAAGTTTTACAGATGTTTGTGGCTAAGATCCACCCATCATCCTACTCACTTGAAGATAGTTACGGGTAATCATTCCCTAAACCTAGCTTACCGATCATTAAGGACAGTCTTAGCCTTAAGGAAACATAAAATAACGGGGTGGAGATGAGAGCCAGAAAGTTAACCTCCCCAACCTACCATCTCTCTCTCTTAAATAGACGAACTAAGGTCTAACCAGAGGTCTAAGCGAACCCTAAAGTGTGGCGGACCACTCTGAAATTATTCCAAGTTAAGTACCTCGGGACCACTAATCAAATAGTCAGGCACCTAATCCGGAATAAGCTGGAGCGCCGTCGGATTAAACCCGATTAACCACGTTCTTTTTCCCGATCGAAACAACAGCACGCCCACACGAAGGTGAGTTCCAGAGATTACAACATTCCACAGATTGACATACACAAATAGAATCTCAAAGTTATTACAAACCGAGTTCAAATTTAAAACAGAGTATTAAAGTCTTGCAGCGGAAATAAAGTTCATTGCAGCGGAAGAATCTAACGACGATACAAATAACACCATGATGAAGCCTGCCACGGTGCTACCCCTCCCGATCCTCGGCAGAGGACGGGACCCATTCGATGTGCCAGCCAGGGGGAACCTGGGTAGGCCAAGTCAAAGCATCGACGGCCACATCCAACATGGTACCTGTAAATCAATGCCACAAGCAAGGCTGAGTATACTAATACTCAGCAAGGCTTACCCGTCGGGTGAAAGCTACATCACCGACATCTAGACAATGAGAGGCTTTTGGCTGGTGGGTTTGTTTGCCAAAAAGCAACTAAAAGTAGGTCCTTGCTTTCAAATTTTAGCATCATATTCTAGTATATTTAACCATTCTAGATTAGCATCCTCTCTAAGCATACAAGTGGTGCAATACAATTTAATTCATAGAATAAGTTGATCAATCTCAAAGTTCCACTTGTTACTCAATGTAGCATGGCGGTCAAGCAATCTCATTAACCGTGAGAAGCGGACAGTTCAAACCGAATTTCTGCTACCTGGCCAGGGGAAACCCAACATACACGGATACTATGCTTGCTATAAAAGGTACAAGCGTTTCCCAACCTTTCCCATCGATCCACAATTCGGAACCGGGTCCATTTCCTTAGGATAAAGGTTTACTGCTTCACTCACAGTCTCACGCATATATCCACAAGTGTACGGCAGGGGAAAACAAAGTTTCCAAGGAGAGATGGCTATCGGCCCTAGCTGCTTCAATCTGGTACCGGGCTTACCGGCTCCCATATACCGGCATGCATGTGGTACGTTCAAAAACTTGACACACTCATCCACACATTTCGACCTTAAATCAATTATCATACACGGACGGGAGATCTACATCTATCATCCCGCCCGTCAATCCTTATGATTCCTACATAAGTAAAGACAAGCAATTCCTATGTCTCGCGAGTGACAGGAAATCACTCGACTTGTAACGGACCTGAAGCAATGCCCTATCGATCCTTTCATACTAGTGTTGCAAGTCATAGGTACTAGGAAATGTGCAGCTAAGGTATTCAATCAACTCCTTGAAACGTAAATGCACAAGCATAGGAAATTCATAGATGCATCATTGGTAAAGGTTAGGTTATGCTCCGGGGCTTGCCTTCTTGCTCAAGCTGGGGGTTAGCCTCCGGGTTGGTCGATCCTGCACCGGCACCTTCCTCCGGGACTCCTTCCTCGTCAGCGGGGATGAGGTGGTAGTTGCCGTCCGGGATAGCGCCTTCTACATGAGATGCATAGTTTAAGGTGGCTGCCTATTGATCCTAAGTATTAAGGCCTTGAAGGCCATATTCACCTAGACATGCTTCAAGCACTACTATTTTCTTCACAAAAACAGGGTGTAGGTGTGGAAAATTTTTATTTGACTACGATGGTGATTGTGTACATATATAAAAGAATTCTATTTATTACTTCACAATTTAGGGTGCTGTTCTGGAATTTCAGATTCCCTTTATTTTATTCTAACTAATTAACAAAAAGGTTTATCCTTTATATATATCAATTTCCACCTAGATTACTTCTCATTTTTGTTTCTCCTTTTCTGTTCATCATTTTTATTTATAAACTTTATGACAGCTACTGGAGTATAAGAGCTAAGCTCACTCCAAAATTTAGCTAATTCTGAGCTACACATAATTTATTAAAAAAATCAAACAGCTGTCTGCAGAAATGAAATAAATTCATATAAAAGTGAAAATTCATCCAATTCAGGAGATTTTCCTACCAAAGCTAGTCCTAAGCATGAGGAGGGCTCTGGCCAAGTGGTGGCTCAAAAAGACCCTTGGACAGTCCTCAATAAATTTCCTATCCAAAAACACATATTTATTTATTTGCTAGTCTAAACAGAGCAAAAATTAAGTTTTTCATTTTTAACAGTGTGCTAACAAGTTTCTAGTCCTCTGGAGCAAAATGGTGATTTTTCACTGCACAGATTATTTTTAATGATTTCTGTACTGCAAAAAGACAGGAAACACATTTTAATTCATAACTGGAGCTACACTGCATATTTTTAGGTCCCCTTTGGACACAAGCTGTCCAAAGTCACTACAAACAACATATCCAAAGATCAACCCTAGCGGAGCTCTGGATTTGAAATGGTGCACAAGTTTCAATTTCCACAGTTTGAATTTTAATTCAAAAACGGTTCATCAAAAGTATATACATGCTTAAAGGAGATTGGAGTTTACAACCTCACGAATCCAGGGAGTATTTTTACGCATTTTTCTGATTTTTGTACGATTTTTAACGGATTTTACAAGATTCGGGAAAAATAGATCTAGGTTTAAGAATCTTTTTACGCCGGGAACCCTAGAACTTTCAAAACCTTACGAACAAGTCCCTGGTTTTTGCGCAGAGGCCCCTAGAAAAACGAAGACGATGAAGAAAGGCCCTCGGGTCGTCGGCGTTGTTACGCCGGCCAAACGACGGCGAGCTAGGGTCGGGAAAGTGGGGGAAACGCACTAGGGGCTCACCACGACTTGATTGGTGACGGTTGGGAGGCCGGGGAAGCTCGGAGTTTCGCCGGCGACGATGCAGTGGCGGCGCGGCCGCCGCGGCTTCTACGCCGGTGAGGTCGGGGGCGTTCGTCGAGGTTTGAAGGGTCCTAGAGCACCAGTGGAGCTCGAGGAAGGTAATGGCGTGCTCGGTTGACCTCGGGGACGGCTCGGAGTAGGGTCTCGACGTGGGGGTGCTCCGGCGGCCGAAAATCGCTATTTGGGGGAAATCGTGATTTCTCGCCGGAGAAACGACAATAGCTCGGGGGAAGTGGGGGGGTTTGGAGCTAGGGTAGAGGTCTAGCTTCGTGCGTGATGAATTTGGGAATGGTGGAGTGTGGAAGGAGAATTTCTCGGTGAAGCTCGGTTCGGTTCGTGTGGCGCGAGGAAGAAGATGACTGGGAAGCGCGCGAGGGTTCGAACTGGTGGGGTGAGCGAGTGAGTGGAGTGTGAGAGGGGTTCGGTGGGAGGCTTGGGCATGCGAGAGTGGCCACAGTGCTGCCTTGGGAGCATGCGAGCGCGTGCGAGGCTGTCGCGGTCGCCATTGATGGCGCGGCGAACTCGAGCAGAGCGCATGCGCGCGGTTGGGCGTCAAAGATCGTCGCGTGATGGAGTGGAGATCTTCAGCAGGGTCTTTGGCGCGGCGCGGACGGACTCTACCGCCTGCAGGGCGCGCAGCGCGGCGCGAGCGCGCGTGCGGCCACGGTGGCGCGCGACCGGCATGATGACGCTCCGCGGCGCGAGGCGAGGCGACTCGACGGCGGCGAAGTGATGGCTCGGGAGGGGCTGGACAAGTGCTAGGCGACAAGCGCCAGCGTCCGCCGCGGCTCGGCCAGCCCGGCGCCGCCTGCGCCGCTCGCCGGCCACGTGGCGGCCGAGCTCCGGCCAGCGCAGGGCGCGCCAGGGGCACTGTAGGCGCCCCGTGGAGCTCCGTTTTCAAATTCGAATTTTCTCCAAAAATTTGAACTGAACTCGAAAAAGTGTGAAAATAAAAGTTGGAGTTTGGGAGATGGGACACAACTTTCTTTTTGGGGTGAACCTGAAATTCCAAGTTTTTCGAGCTCAAACAACCCAAAAACAAAAAGGTGCCCAGATCGGTATTTTGAGTTTTTGAGGGACTAAACTGCAAAATTTTCAAAAGTGCCAAACAGTGACTAGGGTTTATTTGTGATGAAAAACAACTTTTATTTTTGGAGATTTTCAAGTTTAGTACAAAAATCTCGAGTTTTCAGTTGGGTGTCAAACAACCCTTGTTTTTGAATTTAAAACTGAATTTTTGATGGATTTTTGAGTTTCAACCCATAATTCCCTTTTGCATTGATTTTAATTGCATTTTTAATCAAGTTGACATCAGAGATGTCACATAAAGTAGAAATTAAGATACAATCTCGTGAAGGGCATTTTGGTAACTTTGGGGAGGGAGGCATGAGACGGGCATAGCTTCTCTTCACCTTCCCTTCGCCTCAAAGCAAGATCGAAGATGTTGCCACAAGCCCTCCACCCGGACCTTGACCACACCAAGTCTGCCCCTAGTTTTGAGCCCTAAACCAGAAAACCTGCCGCCGTGTGATTTTGTGGCGAAACCACCTAATCACTTCCATATGACACAGCATGCCGTGATGAACCCCTGGTTTTGAGGCCCAAAATGATCAAACCCGCCGTCGCCACCGCCTTTGGTGGTTTTGTTGAAAACCAACGAAACCCTTCGTCAGTCATCACACGACGTGATGAGACCTCGGTTTTAAGGCCAACCTGGTGAAGCCGTCGGTGAAGATGCTTGTCCGACCTCCGCCAAATGCCACGATGCCTTCTATCTCTTTCACACGTCCGCCGCAATGGCAGGCCTACTCGACGCTCGTTGTTGCCATCCTTCTTGACTTGGCCGACGCCAACTCCATCGTGTACCCTTGCTTGTCCGTACACCATGCGAACAACGCCTTGCACCTGGACATCAAGGCGAAGAGCATAATACAAACGATGGTTATCAATCGCTCATCACCTCAGGGTGACCACTATTCATCCTCACCAACACGCCTCGATCTCTTTACCCGTTGACTGTAAAGAATTTGCTTGGCTTCTAGAAATGGTTGTGCGTGCTCAAAAAAGCTGGTGACTTAAGCGAAAGCATGTTTCGTCCTGTTCCTAGTCAATGATGTGGTAGGAGCAAAAGAAAAACACACATGGTTCACTTCATGGTTCACTTGTTTTAGTTCTGTGAACTATAAATCTAAATCACCGGCGCTGACATCAAAGGAGTCTCCAGTGGGACGGGAGAAAGCGCGCCCAGCTCTCCGTTCCCGCGGGTGGCTGCGGTAAAATCAGAGTATGAGCAAGTATAATGACACTTACTCAAAAGGTGTCTCATCATACACATCGGACAAAGGTACTGCTGACAGAGAGAGAAGAGAAGAGAGAAGGAAGTGATCGACTCATGAGTCGCTAGCTCAAGCATGCACAAGAGCACTGATGTGATTCCTATTGTCTCACGCGGTGTTGTAACACAGAAAGCATTAATGATTGCTAGGGACCGTCACTACACAGCTCGGCAGATCAAGTGAAGCGGAGCGTGAGACGCCCGCTTACTAGCGTGTTTATTAGCCCTCCTCTAAGGCCTTGCACAACTTTGCACCAAAAAAAAAATAATAAAAAAAAATAAAAAATCACACTCCGTGTTCCCTCTCACAGTTATGTTTCCCAATGCCAACTTTTTTCACACAACTTCACCAATTAAACACCACCTAACCTAGGTCCCTGGAAAAAACAAGGAAGAAACTTGTTTGGTCTATTGGATCATCGTTAGGCAGTGGATAGCTGCCGCTAGGTACATTGTAATTTGCCGTCACCCAATCTGCCTCCGTTCTAGAAATGCTGGAGCATGATCTAGCTTCCCCTTGAGCAAAGCAGAGTGATAGAGAGCGGACAATGTAGGGTCATGATACTTTTCTTGTTTATTCTTCATACACCGTTCTTATACACTGGACTGGTACCGAAAAATTAGCTAGCTACAAACAACTTGGACAGCAAAAGTGAAAAACCATTAACAACAAAAACGACACAAAAAGCAGGCAATATCCTCAGCAAGCTCAAGTATTATTTCAACTAGATCATGCCTAGAGCACAGCTTTGTCAGATTACAAATCACCTCTGAATTGGATGCTGTTCATTCCACTGCCCATCTGATACAGTGACACCCATCGTGACTGGGCAAGTTTACATGTTTTGCTCAGAACCGAAGTTCACTTACACGAGTAAGTTATAATGGAACAGTAACATGAGACAGTCAAAACTGAACGTTAAGAAGAAAAGTACAGTACACGAACTGAATCAGGCAGCCACAATTCTGGCAATGTCTAGGTAGCAACAGATATTGTTTAGCTGATGATCGTAAACTAAGTAATTAACAACATTGATTTCATTTATATCATGTTTACCCAGACTATACAAGAACTCGGCTGTTTCTGCTACCACTGGTTTGGAAATGCCTCCCGGTAGCTAATATCTTCATTATGAGAAGCCTCTCTTATTGTCGCATCCGTTGCTCGAGTGTTCAGGAGTCTGTCTGCAATTCTATCCTTGCTGGTAACTTTCTTCTTCAGCATTGACGCCAGCGTTGGTTCCTTTGTTTTACCTCGCCGACCTCGGCGACCCCATGCCTCTGGAGGCTGTTCATAGGCTGCTGCAGAGTGGGAAGTTGAAGCAATAGCTGCCTCCCGCAGAACGTCTTCATTATGCTGACGGATTCTCTGACGTTGTGCTCTTTCCTGTGCCTTATGATCTATATCTCTTTTCCTGACATTTTTAATTGCCTGTTGCGCCAACTGCTCTACAGTAATTTTACCTAGATAATGAGTTCCAGCAGTATTTCCATAGTCATGACTTATGTCTGGCATTCTTGAAGAAGAGGCCTCCTCCATATAATCACCATCACTCTTTATATTCAGCACATTCGAGCTTCCTCTTACGTCACAGTGCTCAACAGTATCTACTTTAGCATCAGAACTACCGCTGTGCTGCTCAATTGGATTCCCTTCAGCATCACGTGGGACAATCGGTCCATGAAAAGGACACACCTTAAGATCCCTTCTCTGGCAAAGTCTACCTTTCTTTAGAGGGGCATGACATGGTAGGATCTCAACTGGGGCTTCTCTATAAACTGAGCTATGAACATTCAATTCTGCAATCTTTGCTGCAGGTATAACAGCATCATTATCCACCCTTCCCCAATGACTCTCGAGCTCAAGCCCCTCTGGTTTACATGTGCATCCCTATTGGAACCCCAATATCCAAGACAGAGCTCCATTGCACCACAGGAGCTTCAGCAAAGAGCTTTGATTTCGTTGGGTCAAGATTTATATTTCCATTGACAGCAACTGGCATCTTGACAATGTCAGATTTCACTCCATCCACCACCTTGTTTCCCTTTCCGGTATCTCTGCTGGAGGTTGCAACATCTACACTGCTCTGGACTCTGGTAGGACTAGGGGCACCTATGTTTTCCCTCCACCCAGAACTCATCATCCTCTTCCTCTTGGTCACCCTTCCGCCTACGAATGTTGTCAAGGTCGAGTCCAAGCTCACTGCACCGACCTCTCACTGCCTGTATCTCATTCTTAACATCAATGAACTCTTTCAATGCAGAATCTCTGAACCGGTTATCTTGAAGATTGACCCTTACAAGCACAGATATCCATTCCTTGACAGTGACCAGATGCTTTGACACAAGCAGCCGGTATGCTTCCCGCAGTGCATCAAAAACTGCCTCATTCTCCTGAGTCTCAGGCACCCACTCCCCAGCCATCAATGAAGCCATTCTAATACTCCGCATTGACAGGGATGCAATCTCCAGCTCTGCATCATCGTCATTCACATAGCCCTCGAATTTTTCATATTCAGCACGGATGACCTCCAACCCGTTGCGAATCTCAACAATCGTGGACCTGATTTCAGCCTTGATTGGCGCGAAGTTTTCACGCAATTGCTCAACCTTGGCGGCCAGGATCTCCTGCGTGCGGGCCTCCCGGGCTGCTCGAACCTCGACGGTGGCCCGTAGGCCAGGGAACTGGACGCGGGCGGACACCTTGAGGTACTCGACGGCCAGGCGGAGCTGGCGGTAGTGTGCGCCGAAGAGGTGGTGCCAGCGCTCGAGCGCCTGGACGGCGGCCTTCCGGAGCAGCGCCGCCGAGGTAGCCGGCGGGGGAAGCGGGTCCGCCCGGCGGAACCCGACGGCGAGCGGGAGGAAGCCGTCAAGCGCGTCGGCGAGGAGGGAGCGGAAGAGCTTTGAGCGCATGAAGAGCTCGTCGGCGATACTGAAGGCAAGGAGCCGCACCTGCGGGATCAACGCGTTAGGGTTGGGCGGAATTTGGGGCAGATTGCTGTAGGGGGGAAAAGGGAGAGAGATGGGGGAGAAAGCTCACGCACGTGGGAGTGGGGCTTGGACATGAGGGAGAGGAGGAGGCGGAAGGCATCCCGGATGGCGCCGTCGGAGGCGCGGGCCGCGGACTTGATGGCGCGGAGGAGGACAGGGTCGACGGCGGGCGCGGTGGTGGAGGTGGCGCGCTCGATGAGGGACGCCATGGAAGACTCCATCACCGCCGCCGAGGAGGAGGGGTTCGAACCCAGCTCTGCTTCGGCGATCGCCGCCGCCGGCGTGCGGTGGCCGGCGAAGGAGGAGACCGTCGGGCGCGGCATAGCGGCGATTCGCGGGGGCAGGAGGAAAGTGGAGAACCGATCGTGCGGTGATGGCTGCGACCTGTGAGCGGCGGTGGAGCCGTGCGTGATGTTGGACCGGAATCTTTCGCTCTGGACTGTAGGCCCGAGCCGAACCTTTTGTATGTCGGTTCGTTTGAGGTCCACCGCCGGGGTCTAGTTTAAGTTACTTGCTAGGTCTCGAACGTCCGTCGTTCGGGGCTCCGCGTCGGACAGTGTTTCAATCAAATGTCGCATGAAACGTCACATAGAATTTTGAAACATTGAACAGATTTTGGCAACATATAGTTTTGGTCGAACATTAGTTTTAAAATTTGAAACATTACGGACGTGCCAGAAACAAGAATGAAACACCAGAGCGTCGAGGCGAATACGGTTTCGGTGGAACAGTTGAAGTTTCAAATTTGAAACATTAGAGCAAAGAGGGAGACCTGAAGGAAAAAAAACGCAGGCTTGAAACGAACGCAACATTGGAGGAGTGAAAAAATAGGAACAATCGTAACAGAATATGGACAGAGATGTTGCTCAGATTGGAACTAAGAATCGCGCATGGTTGAAACTTTTCCTGGCTGAAACAAAATCGAGATGTAACATTGAGAAAAATATTGCAACATTGATGATGAAAGTGAAACATTGAATAGAAATATTGTAAGATTAACCATGAAAGTAAAACATTGAAACATAAATATTGTAACATTGACTGTTCATTGTAACACCGAGAGATGCCATATGCGACATCAGAAGATGTATTTTCAACATTGATTGTGTCCGATATTTTCATCTCGCATCGGACGTCCTAGGCGTAGCATCACCGCTAGTTTAACTACCGTGCTTCGACTCTCCACGTTCATATGTTTGGTTTGGAGACGGGGCTTGCTAGCGCCCGAACGTCCGTCGTCTAGGCGCAGCATCGGACGGTGAAACATTAAAAACAATTCCACTACAACATCAAAAAATTGAAACACTATAATGTTGGAACATTGAAACATCGAGCTACAACATTGCAACATGTCAAAAATTCCAACACAAGTGAGACATGCAAAAGAGGCCTACGCGGCAGGATGGGTCCGATAGGTGGTTCTCATTGCAACAAGTGGCATATGAAGATCCAAAATTTGCATCATCCACATGTTACAATGCCCTACTGCAACACGAAGATCCACAATTTACAACGTCTAGATGTGACATTTGCAACATAGGTTCAAAATAGCTGAAACATTGCATATGAAAATACTGGAAAAAAAAGCTTGCAACATGCGTGTATAGGCATTGCAATAATGCAACATTTGGATCTACTTTTGCAACATTTGCATGAAACTCTTGCAACATACTCCTAAAACATCAGGAACACTTGAATCATACTCCTGAAACACCATAGAACACTCTCGAAATTATGCACTTGCAATATGCGATGTTGGCAAAACTTGGTGTCGTGCACGCCGGCTAGGGCTCATTGGTCCCTAGCAAAGCCCGTGCCCTGGGAGAGCAACTCCACCCACAGCGGCAAAGTGGCTCGTCCCTAGTCGCAGAGGAGCGGTTGCCATTGACTGGTCGTGCCATGGTGAAGCAGATCCATGTCGGTGCGGCTCGCACGGCGGAGAAGCACCGCCTTGACAGGCAGGCGTGGCCGGCACGGCTTCATCACCGGGGGCTGCCCACCGCGACAAGTCGGGATGCCAGCGTGGCGTGCACGGCTATGGGTGAACAAGACGAGTGAGGTTTGGGCACTGGGGAATTGCAGCGGGATTGCCGGGGCTAGCTCTGCGTCCAGTCGCGCCACCTGTAGCAGCATCCACCCTCATCCTCGGTCCTCTGCCACCAGCGATAGAAGCATCTCGAGGGCAGAAGAGAGAAGGCATGCGAGAGAGATAAATGGGTGAAACAATGAAAGGATAAGAATCGGTAGGTGAGAGAGATGAGAGAACAGAGGCCTTGTCCGATTTTTCTCTCGGGCGTCGAATGGCCGAAGCCTAGCATTACCGTTTGGAGACAATGTAGGATAGGATGATCTCGTCTCTGTTCCTTTGGATGAAACGAGTGTTGGTTAGGGCATCTTTAATGTATAGGAGGGACTCCGTTTCTATATGGAAGTGATGTGATGTTGTCAAAAATGCTAAAATGTGTAGGAGCAGCTGTAACACCCCTGGTGTTGAAAATTTTTTAAAACCTTATTTGAGATTGGTTAAGAATAATTAAGAAAGTGGATTAAAGAAAAATGATAAAAGTTATCAATAATTCAAACAAATGAGAAAAAGGAAAACATGGGTTGAGCTACAAAAGCTAAAGCTACCATGGAACATAGAAATGCGTAGTAAAGAAACTTTCAAGGCAAACAAAACCAAACACTTCTCCTTTTATGACCTTTATCCAAAAATCAAGGCTAAAGACTCAAATCTCCACCCTAGGTTTGAATTTCAAGTTCAAAGTTTAAAATTCCAAAAAGGGCTATTTTGACACCCAACCGAGATCTCAATAAAAAAAATTCTTACTAAATTTGAAAATATCCAAAAACAAAAGTTGTTTGTCATCACAAATAAAGCCTAGTTACTGTTGGGAACTTTTTCAAATTTTGTAGTTAAGCCGCTCAAAAACCCGGAAAACCGTGCAGAACACCTTTTCAAACCTAGCTTGTTTGAGCTCGAAATATTTGAAATTTCAGGTTCATCCCAAAAAGAAAGTCGTGTCCCATCTTCCAAACTCCAACTTTTGTTTTTGCACATTTGAATGTTCAGTTCAAATTTTTGGAGAAAATCCACAGTGAACTAAGGAGCTCCACGGGCGCCCGACAGCTCGCCCTGGCGCGCTCTGCCCTGGACGCAGACCGGCCGCCACGTGCCCGGGGAGCGGCGGCGGCCTCGCCTGGCCAGCCAAGCTGCGGCAGTCGTGTCCCTGGTCCTCGTGCATGCGCCTAACAGCCCGTCCGGTCTTTTCCCGCGATGCCCGCGCCTGAGCAGCCTCGCGCCGTGCGGAACGCCATGATGGTGAGCGGAGCTCCGCCACTGGCCGTGGCCGCGCACGCTGAGCAGAGCCATCCCACGGCCCGGATTCACACTCGCTATGCGCCAACGGCTCTGCAGCGCATCCTCCTTCGCGCACGCCTCAATCTCCGACCTCCAACCCGTAGCGGCGCCCTGTCCGAGCTCGCCAGGCCATCGATGGCGCACTGACGGCCGCCCCTCCACGCACGCGCGTCCCTAGCAGCCCAAGCCGGCTCTAGCTTGCTCCATTGCTTCGCCAAGTGACCATTTCCCCTTGCCTTAGCTCGCGCCACAACCATTTCCTCTCCCCCACACTCCAGTGCCTCTTCTTAAACCTCTGGACGAAAGAGCCGAGCTCGAGTGCCGAGGCAAAATCCGCCTCCTTCCCTCCATGGTTTTCAAATTCACCGTGCCCATAGCTCATCCACTTCCCTAGCTTCGTTCTCCACCACTCCCATCGAGGTCCCATCGCCTGTCCAGCTAGAAATCGCTTTTCCCCCCAAATTTTCATTTTGGCCGCCGAAGTCACCTCAACACCACGCCACACCTTCGAGCTGTCCAAGGCGCCAACCAAGCGTTCCCACGCCTTCGCCATGCCCCACTGATGCTCACGAGCCCTTCCAACCGCAGCGGTAGCCACTGACCTCACCGGAGTTGAAGCCGCGGCGGCCGCACCACCACTGCTCCCGTCGCTGGCCACCTCCGAGCCTCCTCCGGCCTCCCAACCACCCCAATCGAGTCAAGGTGAGCTGTTCGTCATTTCCCCCCACCTCTCCGACCTCATCCCACCGCCGTTTGGCCGGCGCAACGACACCGACAAGCCCAAGGGCATATCTTCATCTTCTTCCTTTTCGCAGGTTTCCCAGTGAAAGAAACCAGGGGTCTGCTTGCGAGTTTTCAAAAGAATCAAGGGTCGCGGCGTAAAAAGATTCTTAAGGTCTAGTTCAATTTCCTGAAATGTTCTAAAATCCGTTAAAAATCGTAGAAAAATCAGAAAAATACAAATAAATACTCCCTGGACTCGTGAGATTGTAAAATCCAATCTCATGTTGGCATGTATACACTTTTTATGAATAGTTTTTGAAATAAAATTCAAACTCAGTTTTTAGAGTTTTGTGAACCATTTCATATCCTGAACTCTTTTGGAGCTGAACCTTTGATATGTTGTTTGTGTGGTCTGTAGAAGCTTTATGTCCAATGGAGACCTAGAAATATGGCCTGTAACTTCAGTTATGAATTATTTTGTGATTTCTATTCTAGCTCAGTTCTGCATTTATTGAAAATAATTTGTGCAGCCAAAAATCACCATCTTTCTCCAGAGGTCTAGAAACTTGTTGGCACATGTGGTAAAAATGCTAAACTTAATTTAGGACCTATTTAGACTAGCAAATAAATAGGTGTTGGTTTTCGGATAGAAAATTTGTGAGGGCTGTCCAAGTGTTATTTTTAGTCACCACTTGGTCAGAGAGCCTTTCTTTTACTCATGTCTAGCTCTGGTAGAGAAATCTTCCATTTTGGAAGTAATTTTGATTTTATATGAATTAATCTTGTTTCTTTGAGCAGCAACTTGCACTATTTTTAATAAATTTTGTGTAGCTCGGTTTTAGCTAAATTTTGGAGTGAGCCTAACTCTTATACTCCAGTAGCTGTCATAAAGTTTGTGGATAAAAAGGATGAAGAGAAACAGAGAAACAAAAATGAGAAGGAACTAGAGGGAATTGAGTTTTATAAAAAGAAATAGATCACCTTTGATAATTAAAGTAAATAGGGTGCATGTGAAGTTTAAAATTCCAGAACTACACACTTGCATAAAAATAATGGTTTGAATTGCTTTATATGTGCACACAATTACCATCATAAAGGCATAAAACTTACACCACACACTTTCTCTAATTTTGTGAAGAAAAGAATAGCTCACTAGTATGTCTAGGTGAATATGGCCTTCAAGGCCTTGCTTTTAGATCACATTAGGCAGCCACATTGAAGTTGTGCATCTCATGTAGAAGGCGCTCTCGCTGACGGCACCTATAATCTCGTCCCCGCCAACGAAGAAGAAGCTCCCAAAGGTGGTGCCGACGTCATCGTGATTGACCCAGAGTCTGACACTGGCGTAGCCCAAGAAGGCAAGCCCCGGAGCATAACCTAACTCTTAAACTTTGCAACTATGATTTATTATGCTTGTGCATTTACGTTTCAAGGAGTTGTCCGAATACCCTAGTTGCATGATTCTAGTACCTATGTCTTGAAATACTAGTATGATAGGATCGGTAGAGCAATGGCTTTAGGACCGTTACAAGTCGAGTGATTTCCTATCACTCGCGAGATATAGGAGTTGCTTGTCTTTACTTATGTTGGAATCATAAGGATGGACGGGCGGGATGGTATGTGTAGATCTCCCGTCCGTGTATGATAATTGGATTAAGGTCGAAACGTGTGGTTCTGTGTGTCAAGTTTTTGAACGTACCACGCACATGCCGACCTATGGGAATCGGTAAGCCTGGTACCAGATTGTAACAGCTAGGACCGACAGTCATCTCTCCTTGGAAATATTTTGTTTCCCTTGCCGTAAACATGTGGGTCTATGCTTGATGCCGTGAGTGAAGCGGTAAACCTTTATCCTAAGGGAGTGGACCCGGCGCCGAATTGTGGATTGATGGGAAAGGTTGGGAAGTGCTTGTACCTTTTATAGCAAGCATTATCCGTGTGTGTTGGGTTTCCCTGGCCAGGTAGCAAAATTCGGTTTGAACTGTCCGCTTCTCGCGGTTAATGAGACTGCTTGACCGCTGTGCTGCATTGAGTAACAAGTGGAACTATGAGGATGATGAACTTGTTGTATGTACTAAATTGGATTGCACTACTTGTATGCTTAGAGAGGATGCTAATCTAGAATGGTTAACTCCACTAGAATTTGATGCTAAAATCATGAAAGTAAGGATCCACTATTAGTAGCTTTCTGGCAAAACAAACCCACCAGCCAAAAGCCTCTCATGTCTAGAAGTCGGTGATGTAGTTTTCACCCGACGGGTAAGCCTTGCTGGGTATTAGTATACTCAGCCTTGCTTGTGGCTATTTATTTCAGGTACTATTTTGGATGAGGCGGTGAATTCCGTCACTTGGCCTACCCAGGTTCCTCCTGTCTGGCATGTCGAGTGGGTTCCATCCTCTACCGAGGATCGGGAGGAGTAGCACCATGGCCGGCTTCATTATGGTGTTGTTATGTATCGTCGTTAGTTTAATTTTCCGCTGCAATGAACTCTTGCACTTTGATTTGAAATTCAAACTTGGTTTGTAATAACTTGATGATACTATTTATGTAAGTTGAATTTGTGGAATGTTGTAATTTCTGGGACTCATCTTCGTGTGGGCGCGCGTGTTGTTTCGATCGTGATAGTACGTGGTTAATTGGTATAATCCGACGGCGCTCCAACTTATTTCGGATTAATTGCCTGACTACTTGATTAGTGGTCCGTGGGTACTTAACTTGGAATAATTTCGGAGTGGTCCACCACAACAGCACTAATCATTGAGGTGGGACCTTTTGTGAATAAAAAAATCAACTGATGTTTGGTACCTCTAACATCTCTGATGTTTAATAGTTAATTAAGTCATTAAGTGAAGAAAGGAAAGATAAAACAAAAGATTTCATAAAAGGATTTTGGAAAGTCCCTTAAATAAATCAAATCCAAACCAGCTGAATAGGTTTTCCTTCTCAAAGAACTAAAAGTTCAACAAAACTCTAAAATTGGTAAAAAGGAAAGTTTCAGTAAATTTATAACCAAACAACTTTCTAATTTAAGGTTTTGTCGAAAAAATGATGGGAACTTTGCCTAAAACCCCAAAACAGTTATGAGAACATTAAATTTCAACCCAATTTTTCTCTGCTGATTCTGAAGATCAGCCAATTACTCTTGAATTCACAAAACAACTTGAAAATATCCAAAAATAGGAGTTGTCATAAATTTGATAAACAACTTCTTCCTATTTTTTTAAGTTTTGGCAAATTTTGACCGGAAAATTCTCAACCACCCGTGTTTCTGTCAGATTTCAACCCTTTGACAACACAAACTTCCTATCGCGTCACAGCCCAAACCATCAAACTTTTCCTATGTCAAACCTTACCAATTAGAAACTTAGGACTTCACTCTACAACTTTCGTATTTGGAGAAATTTTGGTGCAGTTCAAGTTATTGACGAATGTGGCTTGTCAACTTGGTGGCCACGACATGCCAACGCGCGCCAGAGCGCGGCGACCAGGTGGCGCGTTCCCACGGCGCCCCCCCTTTCCCTTGGGCTGCATGGCATGCCGCGCTGTTCGTGTTGCCCCTACGTGAAGTCTTCTCCCCTCGTCGCCTATACGGAACCCCTGAGCCCTCTGCAGTTCGTTCCTCCTCTTCTCCCTATCTTCTTCCTCGCGGAGCCAAGTCGAGCAGAACGGCGTCCTCCGAGCTCCTCGTGAAATTCCACCGCCCGGCCCTTCCACTCCCCACATCCCCCACTGCCGAGCCTCCCTCACCAGCTCAGCTCGACCCTCGACCCACTCCCATCAAGCCCCGACCGAGTATCGCCGCTAATTGGAGTTTCCCAGTGCCACCGGCCGCCATTGTTGCCGACGAGCTCGAGCTCAACGTGGCCAGCACCTCCCGGCCATCCCTGTACACGTCCAAGCGCACAAGAGCCTTCACCTATCCCTTCTGCACCTCCTCAACCCCTCAAGCCACCACCAGCACCTCCTCCCTTGCCGGAAACGAGCTGCCGGTCACCATTGACACCCCGAGATCCACCTCAACATCGAGCTCCACCTTCCGGCCCTCACCGTTGCCAGCAGGCTGCACTATCGGTTTCCCCATACCCCACTGGTACTCCCAAGCTCCTCCAACCACAGCCCCCATCGCCAATCTCGCCGGAGTTGAAGCAGAGGCGGCCGCACCCCTACTGGTTCCGCCGCCAGCCATCCCCGAGCCTCCTCCGACCCCAGCAACCCCACAAATCGAGTCGTGGTAAGCCTCTCTACCTTTCCGTAGCTTTCCCCATCCTAGATCGCCGGCGTTTCGCCGGGGTTTTTGGCCGCCGTGCTCCCAGTCCGCGGCCAGGACCATATTAGGAGTCGTGAGTTCTTTTCAGGGTCCTTTATACAAACGTACGAGGGCTTATCTGTAAAAGAACGAGTTTCAGATATAGGTTAAAAACAGGGAACTTGTAAAATACATTAAAAATCGTATAAAACTCAGAAAAATGCAAACTAAATTTCTATGGAATCAGACTTTTGTCCATTTTAACTTGGTCACAGAATGTATATACTTTTGGGGAACATTGTAGGCTGCAAAAATTAAAATTGATAAATGAACTTTTGTGAATAACTCAAAATCTACAACTACTATAGGTGTGACCTTTGGTATGTTGTTCCACTTATAGTCACTGCTCTATAGTATCAATCTTGCACTTATTTATATTTTGTAGCTTCATATATAAAATATTTAGTTTATCTTGGCTGAAACCTTGCTCGAATATTGGTAATTAATATGTCCAACAAAAATTATCCAGCTTTGTACAGTAGTGTATACATGTTACCAACTATCTTAGAAAAATACCAAACCCCCTGTTAAGCTCGTCTAACATGCTTAAATAAATTAGAGTATGAAAATAAGGTAGCATTTGTTTAGCCCATGCTTGCTACTAAAACTGAGTACCCACTTGATAGATGAGCTAAACATGACTTCATTTTGCTCCTATAAATAGTTAACCCTATTTTTCTGTGTAATTATTTTTCTAGGATTTAATTCGGTTTCCTAGCAACTGAAATTGATTAAATACAAGAAATAAAATTTCTGGTTAAAATAAATTCGTTTTGCTGCAGAGAAATAATTTAAATAATCTGAGGGCAAGTATAAGTTTCACTATAAATTTCTGATCATTAGAAATTAAGAAACAAAAGACAAATGAAATCTTGCCTATTCAAGAAAAGAAATAACAAAAAATCGTTTCACATGTTATGAAAGTAAAACAAGTGTAAAACAAGTGGGAACAATTATAAATAAAGAACCAAACAAAACTGAGTTACTAAAATGAAAAAATAAATTTGAGGATTTTATATATGTACACAATCACCATCGAAAGAAAAAGAAAGTTAAGCTTATAACCCACTTTATTTCATGAGAAGCTAGAATTTAAAGATCCTTGTCTAGGTGATTATGGTCACTCTTGCACCCTATATTTTTTGATGTGGGAAATGTTTAAATTTAAATCGTCATGTTGTTGCATCACGTGTAGAAGATCAAATCACTGACGGAAACTACAAGTTGTTGTCGGACGTGCAGGGAGGAGAATTGAACACCATCGTTGTAGAGCAAGCACCACCTCACGAAGCAGAGACTAGGGTTGAGCAAGAAGGCAAGCCCCGGAGCATAACCCAAGTTTATAACTCCTTGCAATTATTTGTTTATATTTGTGCATTTACGTTTTTAGGAGTTCGATGAAAACCTAGATGCATGACTCTTATTACCTATGTTTTAAATACAAGTATGATAGGTGTGACATCTCTGATGTCAAAAGAATTAAAAAGTGCAATTAAGATCGATGCAACAGGGAATTGGGTTGAAATTCAAAAATTCATCGAAAATTCAATTTTAATTCAAAAACAAGGGTTGTTTGGTACCCAACTGAAAACTCGAGATTTTTGTACTAAAATTGAAAATCTCCAAAAATAAAAGTTGTTTGTCATCACAAATAAACCCTAGTCACTGTTTGGAACTTTTGAAAATTTTGCAGTTTAGTCCCTCAAAAACTCAAATTACCGTTCTGCGCACCTTTTTGTTTTTGGGTTGTTTGAGCTCGAAGAACTTGGAATTTCAGGTTCACCCCAAAAAGAAAGTTGTGTTCCATCTTCCAAACTACAACTTTTGTTTTTACACTTTTTCAAGTTCAGTTCAAATTTTTGGAGAAAATTCGAATTTGAAAACGGAGCTCCACGGGCGAGCTACAGTGCCCCTGGCGCGCCCTGCGCTGGCCGGAGCTCGGCCTCCACGTGGCCGGCGAGCGGTGCAGGCGGCGCCGAGCTGGCCGAGCCGCGACGGACGTTGGCGCTTGTCGCCTAGCTCTTGTCTCGCCCCTCCCGAGCCGTCACTTCGCCGTCGTCGAGCCGCTCCGCCTCGCGCCGCGCGAACGCCATCATGCGGTCGGAGCGCCGCCGTGGCCACGCGCGCGCGCGTCGCGCTGAGAAGCTCCACAGGCCGCGATTCCACTCCGCTCCGCGACAAATGCACTGTTGAAGATCCCCCCCGACGTCACTCGAGGATCCCTCGCCCGGTCGAGTCGCTCGCGCGCTGCCCGAGCTCGCTCCGCATTCATGGCGGCCTGCTCGCGCCGCGCCGCGCGCTCGCACGCTCCCGAGGAGCACAGTGCCTCCCTTGCGTGCTCAATCACTCCACCAAGCACTCACACCCCTCCTCTCACTCGCTCACTCCGGCGCAACTCCGGCGAGGTCCCAGGGACCGAACTTCATCTTCTTCGTTTGTCTAGGGGTCTCTGTGCAAAAGTCCAGGGACTTGTTCGTGAAGTTTTGAAAGTTCTAGGGTTCCCTGCGTAAAAAGATTCTTAAAACTAGATTTGTTTTTCCCGAATCTTGTAAAATCCATTAAAAATCGTAAAAAAATCAGAAAAATGCACAAAAATACTCTCTGGATTCGTGAGAGTCTAAACTACAATCTCTATTAGACATGTTTATACTTTTGATGAACTGTTTTTGAATTAAAATTCAAACTATGGAAATTGAAAGTTGTGCACCATTTCAAATCCAGAGCTCCGCTAGGGTTGATCTTAAACCTAGATCTATTTTTCCCAAATCTTGTAAAATCCGTTAAAAATCGTACAAAAATACTCCCTGGATTCGTGAGATTGTAAACTCCAATCTCCTTTAAGCATGTATATACTTTTGATGAACCGTTTTTGAATTAAAATTCAAACTGTGGAAATTGAAACTTGTGCACCATTTCAAATCCAGAGCTCTCCTAGGTTTGATCTTTGGATATGTTGTTTGTAGTGACTTTGGACAGCTTGTGTCCAAAGGGGACCTAAAAATATGCAGTGTAGCTCCAGTTATGAATTAAAATGTATTTTCTGTCTTTTTGCAGTGCAGAAATCATTAAAAATAATCTGTGCAGTGAAAAATCACCATTTTGCTCCAGAGGACTAAGAACTTGTTAGCACACATGTTAAAAATGAAAAACTTAATTTTTGCTCTGTTTAGAATAGCAAATAAATAAATATGTGTTTTTGGATAAGAATTTATTGAGGACTACTCAAGGGTTATTTTGAGCCACCACTTGGCCAGAGCCCTCCTCATGCTATTGCCTAGCTTTGGTAGGAAAATCTCCTGAATTGGATGAATTTTCGATTTTATATGATTTAAATTCGATTCTGCTAGCAGCTGTTTGATATATTTTTAATAAATTATGTGTAGCTCAGAATTAGCTAAATTTTGGAGTGAGCTTAGCTCTTATACTCCAGTAGCTGCCATAAAGTTTATAGCTAAAAATGATGAACAGAAATGGAGAAACAAAAATGGGAAGGAATCTAGGTGGAAATTGATTTATATAAAAGAATAACCTTTTTGGTTAACTAGTTAGAGTAAAATAAAGAAATTCTCAAAATTCAGAACAGCACCCAAATTTGTGAAGAAATAAATAGAATTCTTTTATATATGTACACAATCACCATCAAAATCAATAAAACTATTTCCACACCTACACCCTGATTTTGTGAAAAGAATAGTAATGCTTAAGCATGTCTAGGTGAATATGGCCTTCAAAGGCCTTCATACTTAGGGTCAATAGACAGCCACCTTAAAATATGCATCTCATGTAGAAGGCGCCATCCCGGACGGCAACTACCACCTCATCCCCGCAGACGAGGAAGAAGTTCCGGAGCACGGTGCCGGCGAAGAAACGACCAACCCGGAGGCTAACCCCCAGTCCGAGCAAGAAGGCAAGCCCCGGAGCATAACCTAACCTTTACCAATTATGCATTATGACTTCTCTATGCTTGTGCATTTACGTTCAAGGAGTTGATTGAATACCTTAGCTGCACATTTCCTAGTACCTATGAATTGCAACACTAGTATGAAAGGATCGATAGGGCATTGCTTAGGTCCGTTACAAGTCGAGTGATTTCCTGTCACTCGCGAGACATAGGAGTTGCTTGTCTTTTCTTATGTTGGAATCATAAGGATTGACGGGCGGGATGATAGATGTAGATCTCCCGTCCGTGTATGATAATTGATTAAGGTCGAAATGTGTGGATGAGTGTGTCAAGTTTTTGAACGTACCACATGCATGCCGGTATATGCGAGCCGGTAAGCCCGGTACCAGATTGAAGCAGCTAGGGCCGATAGCCATCTGTCCTTGGAAACTTTGTTTTCCCCTGCCGTACACTTGTAGATATATGCGTGAGACTGTGAGTGAAGCAGTAAACCTTTATCCTAAGGAAATGGACCCGGTTCCGAATTGTGGATCGATGGGAAAGGTTGGGAAATGCTTGTACCTTTTATAGCAAGCAGAGTATCCGTGTGTGTTGGGCTTCCCCTGGCCAGGTAGCAGAAATTCGGTTCGAACTGTCCGCTTCTCGTGGTTAATGAGACTGCTTGACCGCCATGCTACATTGAGTAACAAGTGGAACTTGAGATTGATAAACTTGTTGTATGAATTAAATTGTATTGCACCACTTGTATGCTTAGGAAGGATGCTAATCTAGAATGGTTAAATTTACTAGAATATGATGCTAAAACTTGAAAGCAAGGACCTATTTTAGTTGCTTTTTGGCAAACAAACCCACCAGCCAAAAGCCTCTCATGTCTAGATGTCGGTGATGTAGTTTTCACCCGACGGGTAAGCCTTGCTGAGTATTAGTATACTCAGCCTTGCTTGTGGCAATGATTTATAGGTACACCTTTGGATGTCGATGCTTTGTCTTGGCCTACCCAGGTTCCACCTGGCTGGGACATCGAATGGGTTCCGTCCTCTGCCGAGGATCGGGAGGAGTAGCATCGTGGCAGGCTTCAGCACGGTGTTATTGTATCGTCGTTAGATTATCTTCCGCTGCAATGAAACTTTTATTTCCGCTGCAAGACTTTGTACTCTGATCTAAATTTGAACTTGGTTGTAATAACTTGTGATACCTATTTGTGCAAGTTAATTTGTGGAATGTTGTAATCTCTGGAACTCACCTTCGTGTGGGCGTGCTGTTGTTTCGATCGGGAAAAAGAACGTGGTTAATCGGGTTTAATCCGACGGCGCTCCAGCTTATTCCGGATTAAGTGCCTGACTACTTGATTAGTGGTCCCGAGGTACTTAACTTAGAATAATTTCGGAGTGGTCCGCCACAGCTGGCATCAGAGCCGAAGCAGCGCACCGGAGAAAGCAACAGACCTTTAATAAATAATTTTTGAATAAAATTTGTCAACTCGTACTTCCGCCGCGCCTCGTGATGGAAGGTTATTGTTAGGACCGTTAAGGATGTTACCTAGAACGTGAAGCCTATGTGGGTTAAGGGATCACGATATGATAGGTGGCAAATAGTATATTATACTGACTTTCAGCACATTTCATTCTGTCATTTACTTTACGCAATGGTGGGCGCAAGGTACGGCGATTGCTGTAACGTACCACGGCACTATATGAAAATATAGTGGCGGCACATAGTCAATACGCTGTGATGGCATATGAAAATAGAATAGGATGGTGGACGCAAGGTACGGCAATTGCTGTAGCGTACCACGGCATCATATGCAAATATGATGGCGGCACAAAGTCAATACGCTATTTCAGTAGCGTATGAAACTGTCAATATGTTGCTCTGGTGACATATGAACATTGCCCGTCCAATGTTAAACGTTCGGGTGCCACCTCTATTGTGGGTGGTAATGAATGGAGACGCTTTCGTGAGTGCTGGCACGAAAGGTTGATTATACATGCTCTGGGATGAAATTTTCTGCAGGTACCCTAACCGCGAATCCGTATGTCGAAACGGTTAGAGAAATTCGACTAGTTAATATAGGGAGAGACGGATATTGCCTAGCCACCGGCACTAACTTCGTATGCCAAAAGTTATTGGCACGTGTGTGGTGAGGACGAACAGGCCGCTCATGCATTGCATCTCACTGAATTAACATGGGCTTTTAATAAGTGACCAAATCGAACCGCAATCAAAATTCAAATCACAACCCAAAATCCTGCTGAGAACAATCTGTTTGCACCCTTAATTCGAAACTGAAAACGTTGTCAAACGAAAAAGTGTTCAACACGAAAGTTGTCATAAATATTATGAAGTATATGCTGGAGAAATTTCAACGAAAATGGTTCAGTAAAATTGGAGTTATGCTAAAAATGGTAACCCCCTGTCTGCTGGAAATTTCTGGGGACAGTGAGATAAAAATTTAATTTTTACACCATCTTAACGACGGATTCTGCTCAAACCTTCAACATGAAACTTGTTAGGAATTACTTAAACAATGTTCTGGCCAAATTTGGGAATTTTTGAGCTTGTAGATTTCGAGTTTTGTAATTTTTACTACCCTGCCCAGAATCTGTTTTTGTTCTTTGGCGCTACCCGGTGCTCACCCTTGCCCCTTTTTCTTTTGGTTCAGATGGACGCCCTCGCTGACCTGGCTAGCTACCCCAACGACGTGTCCTTCTCTGATTGCTTGGGATGGGAAGGCTTCCCTAGCATCTGGTGGTCGGTTTTACAGGCGCTTGGCTACCCTACACCGCCACAGTATGAGAGGACTATCATCCGAGACCGCGGTGTGACTCGTTCCCGTGTGCGTTTGGTGGTCTATCGCCACCCGCCGTGTCCTAGCTCCCCCACCTGGACGGTGGAAGTTCACGGACACCACATGGAGACGACATGTGAGCTAGCTGCCTTGAATGGCATTAGCTCCTTTGTGGCTCAGAACCAAGAGTTGGTTGAACACCAGTTACTTGGATTGTTCCCACCGACTCAGCCGGATGATCCCCACTGGATGAGGCGCTACCTTAGCTCTCCTTTGAGGATGGCGGAGAACCCCGTCGCAGCAGCCGCGTTGATGATGAGGTGGATGCGGGCGTATCACCGTTTGCAGGCACTTCTTGGACGGTCGCAGAGCGAGATGCTCAATCTTGCCATGGACATGTCCGCTCGCGCCCGTGACATAGGGGTTGAGAGGACCTCCTTGTCCATTGAGGTGACCACAAGGGATGCCATGATTGCTGACTTGGAGAGGCAATTGAATGACCTCCAGATTGCACACAACAACACCCAGAATGAGTTAGCACAAACTAGAGATGAGGTTGAGGAGGTACACGGTACCTTGGAGCATGCCAATGCTATGCTTGCCGCCCATGACGCTCAGCACCTTCTTGAGCAAGAAGGAGGGGATGGTGAAGGAGAGGCCCCCGATTCCGATATGGACACCGAGGATGACATGCCGCCCCTTCCAGCTCCACCTTCACCTATGGGCAGCGAGGCTACCGCTAACAATTTGGATGATTTTTAGAGTGGTAGTAGCAAGTACTCCTCCGCTAGGCCTAAGTTTTGGCTTCATGTTGTAATAGGCTAGATGGAGTTGAGCTCCTCCTTTTATCTTTTGGTGGCAATGTAAATTAATGATGTGGTTGTGGGATCAAAACTTGATGATGTTGTTACAGCGGTGTTGAAAACATTCTGCAGCTGACCTTGTTTTAATTATTGATGGGTTTTCCATTCATTTATGGGCTGTGATGTGAACTACAAAGTTGTTTGGAAATTGTCAAACAAAATGATCACCAAATTGCAACCCCATTGGTTAAGCGAAATAAAAATGGCAACCAAAACACTACAGCTCGGCCTGCTGAAAAACAGCAAATGCAGAGAGCTAAAGATTGAATTTTTCGGCTTAGTTCCAGTCCGAATTTGATTCCGAGCCCAACATGAAAGTTGTAGAGCATAAAATTTCCGAGCTACTGACCGAATGGGAGCATTTGACTTGTTTCCTGTTGGGAGATATGATTTTTCTTCCGAACTGTGTGTTGACGTGTCATTCTGCGCAGTGCACTTCTATATATTGTCACATTCTATCTTGTCATTTACTATGCAAGCTTATGAAATGTGGCTAATACAAGTACCTACTGCAGATGGCAATCACCCGCAGCGGTCACGACGCTAGTGGCTCCAACGCTAACCAGCAGGGGCCAGAGGGGCAGCAACAGCCACAGCCACCTCCTCCTCCGCAGCAACCTCCGACGTGGCAGCAGCTATATGCCACGCAAACGGAGATTCTCCGGAACCTGCAGCATCAGCAACAGATGATGCAGTAGCAGATGCTTCAGCAGGGAGGTCAACGGGCCCCTCAGCCTCAAGTGGCCAGATACGAAGATTTTCTGGCGACGCACCCGCCGATTTTCTCTCGAGCTGATGAGCCTTTGGAGGCCGACACCTGGATTCGAGCCATCGAGTCCACGTTCACCATCCTGGCGACACCTTGTGCCTCTAACCGCAAGGTCGTGTTCGCGGCGCAGCAGCTCCGCGGCCCAGCTCTCCTTTGGTGGGAGAACTACCTGGCCCTGCAGCAGGAGGGTCATGTAGTTGAGTGGGATGAGTTCAAGGCTGCATTCAAGGCTCATCACATTCCGGCCGGTCTGGTAGAAAGGAAGCTGAATGAGTTTTTGGCGCTGACCCAGGGTACCCGTACAGTGCTTCAGTACGCCCAGGCCTTCAATGGTCTGTGCCCCTACGCGGGTCATCACGTTGACTCGGACGAGAAGAAGCTAGAGAGGTTCCGACGTGGCCTTAACACCAAGTTGAAAGCCCAGTTGGCCACCACCCGTGCTGCCACGTACGGCGATCTTGTGAACCTTGCCATCGCCCAGGAAGATGCCAATATGGTGCACAAGGCGGAGAAGAAGAGGAAGACTCCCGCTGGACCGTCAAGCGCGCAGCCACAGAGGTTCCGCTTGGTTCCCCCGGCTGCACCGCAGGGACAGTCCAGGGCACCTCAGGGAGGTGGATGGGTTGCTAGGCCGCCTCAGCCTAACGCGCCCCGTTTCCCTCCACCGCAGTAGCAGCAGGCGCCAAGGCAGAACGCACAGCAGCCAGCTCGCCCTGGAGCCGGCTATCAGTGCTTCAAGTGTGGGAGCAAAGATCACTTTATCAAGGATTGCCCGCAGAACAAGCAGCAAAACCAGCGCCCGGGAAATCAGCAAGGCAAGGGCAAGCAGCAGCAGCGTGTGCAAGTTCGGCAAGGACGGCTCAACTACACCACCTTGGCCGACCTACCCGAGGGAGCCCCAGACATGACTGGTACCTTCCCTATCTGCACTCAACCTGCTGTGATATTGTTTGATTCCGGGGCAACACATAGTTTTATAAGCACAAGATTTCATGTGAAATGCGGATTAAAATCGTACCATACCAAATCATCTTATGTGATATCGACTGCGGGAGGTAAAATTGCGTCCAACCAAGTCACCCGAAAAGTTCCGATCAGGCTGGGAAGTAAAACATTTCCTACTGATTTGATTCTGCTTGGTATGGAAGGAATTGACATCGTGTTAGGAGCCAATTGGATGACTCAACATAAGGTTGTCCTAGATGTTGCGGAACGAGTTGTTGAGATAAACTCGCCTACGCATGGCCCGAGAGTGCTATATCTGCCACAACGGACTTGCGTTGATGCGTGTGCTTATACAATGGTAGAAACCCAACTAAAGGACATTCCGGTGGTATGTGAGTATGCCGATGTATTTCCGGATGACTTACCTGGGATGCCGCCGGATAGGGACATTGAATTTGTGATTGAACTTCAACCTGGCACAGCACCTATATCAAAGAGACCATATAGAATGCCGCCCAATGAATTGGCTGAATTAAAAATTCAACTCCAAGAATTGCTAGATAAAGGTTTCATTCGCCCAAGTGTATCGCCTTGGGGATGTCCCGCTATCTTTGTGAAGAAGAAGGACCATTCCTTGAGGATGTGTATTGATTACCGGCCTCTCAATGCGGTAACTATTAAGAACAAGTACCCACTCCCCCGTATTGACATCTTGTTTGACCAACTAGCTGGCGCCAGAGTGTTCTCCAAGATTGACCTTCGCTCTGGCTATCACCAAATCAAAATCAGGCCTTGTGACATTCCAAAGACTGCCTTTTCCACACGTTATGGACTTTATGAATTCTTGGTTATGTCTTTTGGACTCACCAATGCCCCAGCCTACTTCATGTATCTCATGAATTCGGTCTTCATGTCAGAACTAGACAAGTTTGTGGTGGTTTTCATTGACGACATTCTTATCTATTCTAAGAGTGAGGAAGAGCATGCTGAACACCTTCGCATTGTTCTTCAAAGGTTGAGAGATCACCAGCTCTACGCCAAGTTCTCCAAGTGTGAATTCTGGCTAGAGAGCGTGAAGTTCTTAGGTCACACGGTTTCCAAGGATGGTATATCCGTGGATCCAACCAAAGTGCAAGAGGTGTTGGATTGGCAACCACCTACTTCTGTCCACGAGATTCGGAGTTTTCTGGGTTTAGCCGGTTATTACCGCCGTTTCATTCCGGACTTCTCTCGGATTGCGAAGCCCATGACCGAACTCTTAAAGAAGGGAGTCAAATTCGAGTGGAATGACAAATGTGATGAAGCTTTCCACACCTTGCGAAGGCATTTAACTTCAGCCCCAGTTTTGGCTCAGCCCGATTGCACCAAGCCTTATGATGTCTATTGCGATGCATCAGGCACCGGTCTTGGCTGTGTTCTCATGCAAGAGAACCGAGTCATTGCTTATGCTTCTCGAGCACTTCGGCCTCATGAGCAAAACTACCCCACGCATGATCTTGAGTTAGCAGCGGTTATTCATGCTCTCAAGATGTGGAGACACTATTTGATGGGTGTTCCCTGCAACATATACACACACCACAAGAGCCTCAAATATGTTTTCACTCAGGCACATTTGAATATGAGACAGCGAAGATGGTTGGAGTTAGCAAAGGACTATGACCTTAGTGTGCATTATCACCCCGGGAAGGCTAATGTAGTTGCGGATGCACTAAGCCGCAAGGCTCATTGTCATTGTCTTTCCGTGGAGTCCTACGCCGACACCCTGTGTCATGAAATGGCTAAGCTCAACTTAGAGATTGTTCCACACGGGTACTTCAGCCATATTGCAGTGGAACCAACCTTGCACGATCAGATTGTTGTAGCCCAATTGAACGATGCGAGCATCAAAATCCTTAAAAGGAAATTGTCAAAGGAGAAGGTGAAAGATAAGTACAAGTGTTTCCGGCTAGATGGGCAGGGAGTAATGTGGTTTGGGCATCGCCTCGTGGTGCCTAAAAACACGGAACTCCGGAGGAAGATTATGGATGAGGCACATCTCTCTAAATTTTCCATCCATCCCGGCAGCACCAAAATGTACCAAGATTTGAAACAAAACTTTTGGTGGACTCGAATGAAGCGAGAAATTGCCACATATGTGTCGGAATGTGACGCATGCCAGCGGGTTAAGGCTAACCACTTGAAGGTAGCAGGCACGCTTCAACCTCTACCTATTCCCTCATGGAAGTGGGAAGATATAAGCATGGATTTTATTGTTGGACTTCCCAGAACCCCTCAGGGACACGACTCCATTTGGGTAATTGTGGATCGCCTTACCAAGACCGCACATTTTATTCCGGTCAATACCATTTATACTGCTAAGAAGTACGCGGAGATTTACTTGGAGCGGATCGTTTGTCTACATGGGGTACCTAAGACGATAATTTCAGATCGTGGTGCTTCGTTCGTAGCACGCTTTTGGGAACAGTTGCAATTGTCCCTAAGCACCAAACTGATCCGTAATTCAGCATATCACCCACAGACCGATGGGCAGGCGGAAAGGGTAAATCAAATACTTGAGGATATGCTTCGAGCTTGTGTTATTCATTATGGGAAGAATTGGGAGAAATGTCTATCTCTGGCCGAATTCTCCTATAACAACAGCTACCAAGCGAGTCTTAAAATGGCACCTTTCGAAGCCTTGTATGGTAGGAGATGTCGGACCCCGTTGTGTTGGTCCCAGGCAGGCGAGAGATATACTTATGGCCCTGACCTTGTGAAGGAAGCAGAAGAAAAGGTTAGGATCATTCGGGAGAATTTGAAGACCGCCCAGTCGCGGCAAAAGAGCTACTTTGATCAGCGGCGGAAGCCACTTCAGTTTGAAGTTGGTGATCACGTGTATCTTAAAATCTCCCCGACCAAGGGTGTGCAAAGATTTGGACTAAAAGGAAAGCTTGCACCTCGTTATATCGGCCCGTATGAAATTACTCAGCAATGTGGGCCGGTAGCCTATCAAGTGAAGCTTCCCGAGAAACTTTCAGCTGTACACAATGTATTCCACGTTTCTCAACTCAAGAGGTGTCTTCGTGTTCCGACCGAAGTTGTTGAACAAGAGGAACTCTCGGTTGAACCGGATCTCTCTTATGATGAGCATCCTGTCAAGATCCTCGACGAGAAAGAGCGACAAACACGAAGGAAGGGAATTAAAATGTACAAAATTCAGTGGAGTCATCACTCCGAAGATGAAGCCACGTGGGAAACCAAGGACTATCTTAGGAAGAATTTCCCCGACATACTTTCATAAGCCGAGGTATTTCTTTTCCCCTCTTTATCTCTAAGTTTAATCGAATCTCGGGACGAGATTCCTTTTAAGGGGGGTAGGCTGTGACATCTCTGATGTCAAAAGAATTAAAAAGTGCAATTAAGATCGATGCAACAGGGAATTGGGTTGAAATTCAAAAATTCATCGAAAATTCAATTTTAATTCAAAAACAAGGGTTGTTTGGTACCCAACTGAAAACTCGAGATTTTTGTACTAAACTTGAAAATCTCCAAAAATAAAAGTTGTTTGTTATCACAAATATACCCTAGTCACTGTTTGGAACTTTTGAAAATTCTGCAGTTTAGTCCCTCAAAAAGTCAAATTACCATTCTGGGCACCTTTTTGTTTTTGGGTTGTTTGAGCTCGAAGAACTTGGAATTTCAGGTTCACCCCAAAAAGAAAGTTGTGTTCCATCTTCCAAACTCCAACTTTTCTTTTTACACTTTTTCAAGTTCAGTTCAAATTTTTGGAGAAAATTCGAATTTGAAAACGGAGCTCCACGGGCGAGCTACAGTGCCCCTGGCGCGCCCTGCGCTGGCCGGAGCTCGGCCGCCACGTGGCCGGCGAGCGGCGCAGGCGGCGCCGAGCTGGCCGAGCCACGGCGGACGTTGGCGCTTGTCGCCTAGCTCTTGTCTCGCCCCTCCCGAGCCGTCACTTCGCCGTCGTCGAGCCGCTCCGCCTCGCGCCGCGCGAACGCCATCATGCGGTCGGAGCGCCGCCGTGGCCACGCGCGCGCGCGTCGCGCTGAGCAGCTCCACAGGCCGCGATTCCACTCCGCTCCGCGCCAAATGCACTGTTGAAGATCCCCCCCGACGTCACTCGAGGATCCCTCGCCCGGTCGAGTCGCTCGCGCGCTGCCCGAGCTCGCTCCGCATTCATGGCGGCCTGCTCGCGCCGCACCGCGCACTCGCACGCTCCCGAGGAGCACAGTGCCTCCCTTGCGTGCTCAATCACTCCACCAAGCACTCACACCCCTCCTCTCACTCGCTCACTTGGCCATTTCCACTTCCCCGCGCTCGCTCGGTCTTCTTCTTCCTCGCGCCGCGCGAACCGAGCCGAGCTTCTCCGAGAAATTCACCTCCCACACTCCACCATTCCCAAATTCGTCCCGCACGAAGCTAGCCCTCTACTCCAGCTCCATTTCCCCCCACTTTCCCCAAGCTATTGTCCCTTCTCCGGCGAGAATTTGAGATTTCCCCCAAATCGCGAGTTCCGGCCACCGGAGCACCCGCACGTCGAGCCCCTACTCCGAGCCGTCCCCGAGGTCAACCGAGCACGCCTTTGGCTTCCTCGAGCTCCACTGGTGCTCTAGGACCCCTCGAACCTCGGCGAACGACCCCGAGCTCACCGGCGTAGAAGCCGCGGCGGCCGCGCCGCCACCACCTCGTCGCCGGCGCAACTCCGACAACCCCCGGCCTCCAAACCGTCCCCAAACGACTCGTGGTGAGCCTAGGAAGCTTTTCCCCCACTTCCCCGAGCCTAGTTCGCCGCCGTTTGGCCGGCGCAACTCCGGCGAGGTCCCAGGGACCGAACTTCATCTTCTTCGTTTGTCTAGGGGTCTCTGTGCAAAAGTCCAGGGACTTTTTCGTGAAGTTTTGAAAGTTCTAGGGTTCCCTGCGTAAAAAGATTCTTAAAACTAGATTTGCTTTTCCTGAATCTTGTAAAATCCATTAAAAATCGTACAAAAATCAGAAAAATGCACAAAAATACTCTCTGGATTCGTGAGAGTCTAAACTACAATCTCTATTAGACATGTTTATACTTTTGATGAACTGTTTTTGAATTAAAATTCAAACTGTGGAAATTGAAAGTTGTGCACCATTTCAAATCCAGAGCTCCGCTAGGGTTGATCTTTGGATATGTTGTTTGTAGTGACTTTGGACAGCTTGTGTCCAAAGGGGACCTAAAAATATGCAGTGTAGCTCCAGTTATGAATTAAAATGTATTTTCTGTCTTTTTGCAGTGCAGAAATCATTAAAAATAATCTGTGCAGTGAAAAATCACCATTTTGCTCCAGAGGACTAAAAACTTGATAGTACATATGTTAAAAATGAAAAACTTAATTTTTGCTCTGTTTAGGATAGCAAATAAATAAATATGTGTTTTTGGATAAGAATTTATTGAGGACTACTCAAGGGTTATTTTGAGCCACCACTTGGCCAGAGCCCTCCTCATGCTATTGCCTAGCTTTGGTAGGAAAATCTCCTGAATTGGATGAATTTTCGATTTTATATGATTTAAATTCTATTCTGCTAGCAGCTGTTTGATATATTTTTAATAAATTATGTGTAGCTCAGAATTAGCTAAATTTTGGAGTGAGCTTAGCTCTTATACTCCAGTAGCTGCCATAAAGTTTATAGCTAAAAATGATGAACAGAAATGGAGAAACAAAAATGGGAAGGAATCTAGGTGGAAATTGATTTATATAAAAGAATAACCTTTTTGGTTAACTAGTTAGAGTAAAATAAAGAAATTCTCAAAATTCAGAACAGCACCCAAATTTGTGAAGAAATAAATAGAATTCTTTTATATATGTACACAATCACCATCGAAATCAATAAAACTATTTCCACACCTACACCCTGATTTTGTGAAAAGAATAGTAATGCTTAAGCATGTCTAGGTGAATATGGCCTTCAAAGGCCTTCATACTTAGGGTCAATAGACAGCCACCTTAAAATATGCATCTCATGTAGAAGGTGCCATCCCGGACGGCAACTACCACCTCATCCCCGCAGACGAGGAAGAAGTTCCGGAGCACGGTGCCGGCGAAGAAACGACCAACCCGGAGGCTAACCCCCAGTCCGAGCAAGAAGGCAAGCCCCGGAGCATAACCTAACCTTTACCAATTATGCATTATGACTTCTCTATGCTTGTGCATTTACGTTCAAGGAGTTGATTGAATACCTTAGCTGCACATTTCCTAGTACCTATGAATTGCAACACTAGTATGAAAGGATCGATAGGGCATTGCTTAGGTCCGTTACAAGTCGAGTGATTTCCTGTCACTCGCGAGACATAGGAGTTGCTTGTCTTTTCTTATGTTGGAATCATAAGGATTGACGGGCGGGATGATAGATGTAGATCTCCCGTCCGTGTATGATAATTGATTAAGGTCGAAATGTGTGGATGAGTGTGTCAAGTTTTTGAACGTACCACATGCATGCCGGTATATGGGAGCCGGTAAGCCCGGTACCAGATTGAAGCAGCTAGGGCCGATAGCCATCTCTCCTTGGAAACTTTGTTTTCCCCTGCCGTACACTTGTGGATATATGCGTGAGACTGTGAGTGAAGCAGTAAACCTTTATCCTAAGGAAATGGACCCGGTTCCGAATTGTGGATCGATGGGAAAGGTTGGGAAATGCTTGTACCTTTTATAGCAAGCAGAGTATCCGTGTGTGTTGGGTTTCCCCTGGCTAGGTAGCAGAAATTCGGTTCGAACTGTCTGCTTCTCGCGGTTAATGAGACTGCTTGACCGCCATGCTACATTGAGTATCAAGTGGAACTTGAGATTGATAAACTTGTTGTATGAATTAAATTGTATTGCACCACTTGTATGCTTAGGAAGGATGCTAATCTAGAATGGTTAAATTTACTAGAATATGATGCTAAACTTGAAAGCAAGGACCTATTTTAGTTGCTTTTTGGCAAACAAACCCACCAGCCAAAAGCCTCTCATGTCTAGATGTCGGTGATGTAGTTTTCACCCGACGGGTAAGCCTTGCTGAGTATTAGTATACTCAGCCTTGCTTGTGGCAATGATTTACAGGTACACCTTTGGATGTCGATGCTTTGTCTTGGCCTACCCAGGTTCCACCTGGCTGGCACATCGAATGGGTTCCGTCCTCTGCCGAGGATCGGGAGGAGTAGCATCGTGGCAGGCTTCAGCACGGTGTTATTGTATCGTCGTTAGATTATCTTCCGCTGCAATGAAACTTTTATTTCCGCTGCAAGACTTTGTACTCTGATCTAAATTTGAACTTGGTTTGTAATAACTTGTGATACCTATTTGTGCAAGTTAATTTGTGGAACGTTGTAATCTCTGGAACTCACCTTCGTGTGGGCGTGCTGTTGTTTCGATCGGGAAAAAGAACGTGGTTAATCGGGTTTAATCCGACGGCGCTCCAGCTTATTCCGGATTAAGTGTCTGACTACTTGATTAGTGGTCCCGAGGTACTTAACTTGGAATAATTTCGGAGTGGTCCGCCACA
>JACEFO010002356.1:0-13903 GCA_015342445.1 Digitaria exilis
AGACATGTTTATACTTTTGGTGAACTGTTTTTGAATTAAAATTCAAACTATGGAAAATTGAAAACTTGTGCACCATTTCAAATCCAGAGCTCCGCTAGGGTTGATCTTTGGTATGTTGTTTGTAGTGACTTTGGACAGCTTGTGTCCAAAGGGGACCTAAAAATATGCAGTGTAGCTCCCAGTTATGAATTAAAATGTATTTTTCTGTCTTTTTGCAGTGCAGAAATCATTAAAAATAATCTGTGCAGTGAAAAATCACCATTTTGCTCCAGAGGACTAAAACTTGTTAGCACACATGTTAAAAATGAAAAACTAAATTTTTGCTCTGTTTAGGATAGCAAATAAATAAATATGTGTTTTGGATAGAAATTTATTGAGGATTACCCAAGGGTTATTTTGAGCCACCACTTGGCCAGAGCCTCCTCATGCTATGCCTAGCTTTGGTAGGAAAATCTCCTGAAATTGGATGAAATTTTCGATTTTATATGAATTTAAATTCATTCTGCAGCAGCTGTTTGATATATTTTTAATAAATTGTGTGTAGCTCAAAATTAGCTAAATTTTGGAGTGAGCTTAGCTCTTATACTCCAGTAGCTGTCATAAAGTTTATAGCTAAAAATGATGAACAGAAATGGAGAAACAAAAATGGGAAGGAATCTAGGTGGAAATTGATTTATATAAAAGAATAAACCTTTTTGGTAATTAGTTAGAATAAAAAAAGAAATCTCAAAATTCAGAACAGCACCCAAATTGTGAAGAAATAATAGAATTCTTTTATATATGTACACAATCACCATCGAAATCAATAAAACTATTTTCCACACCTACACCCTGTTTTTGTGAAAAGCATAGTAATGCTTAAGCATGTCTAGGTGAATATGGCCTTCAAAGGCCTTAATCTTAGAATCTATAGGCAGCCGCCTTAAACTATGCATCTCATGTAGAAGGCGCCATCCCGGACGGCAACTACCACCTCATCCCCGCAGACGAGGAAGAAGTCCCGGAGCACGGTGCCGGCGAAGAATCGACCAACCCGGAGGCTAACCCCCAGTCCGAGCAAGAAGGCAAGCCCCGGAGCATAACCTAACCTTTACCAAATTATGCACTATGAATTCTCTATGCTTGTGCATTTACGTTCAAGGAGTTGATTGAATACCTTAGCTGCACATTTCCTAGTACCTATGACTTGCAATACTAGTATGAAAGGATCGATAGGGCATTGCTTTAGGTCCGTTACAAGTCGAGTGATTTCCTGTCACTCGCGAGACATAGGAATTGCTTGTCTTTACTTATGTTGGAATCATAAGGATTGACGGGCGGGATGATAGATGTAGATCTCCCGTCCGTGTATGATAATTGATTAAGGTCGAAATGTGTGGATGAGTGTGTCAAGTTTTTGAACGTACCACATGCATGCCGGTATATGGGAGCCGGTAAGCCCGGTACCAGATTGAAGCAGCTAGGGCCGATAGCCATCTCTCCTTGGAAACTTTGTTTTCCCCTGCCGTACACTTGTGGATATATGCGTGAGACTGTGAGTGAAGCAGTAAACCTTTATCCTAAGGAAATGGACCCGGTTCCGAATTGTGGATCGATGGGAAAGGTTGGGAAATGCTTGTACCTTTTATAGCAAGCAGAGTATCCGTGTGTGTTGGGTTTCCCCTGGCCAGGTAGCAGAAATTCGGTTCGAACTGTCCGCTTCTCGCGGTTAATGAGACTGCTTGACCGCCATGCTACATTGAGTAACAAGTGGAACTTGAGATTGATAAACTTGTTGTATGAATTAAATTGTATTGCACCACTTGTATGCTTAGAGAGGATGCTAATCTAGAATGGTTAAATTTACTAGAATATGATGCTAAAACTTGAAAGCAAGGACCTATTTTAGTTGCTTTTTGGCAAACAAACCCACCAGCCAAAAGCCTCTCATGTCTAGATGTCGGTGATGTAGTTTTCACCCGACGGGTAAGCCTTGCTGAGTATTAGTATACTCAGCCTTGCTTGTGGCAATGATTTACAGGTACACCTTTGGATGTCGATGCTTTGTCTTGGCCTACCCAGGTTCCACCTGGCTGGCACATCGAATGGGTTCCGTCCTCTGCCGAGGATCGGGAGGAGTAGCATCGTGGCAGGCTTCAGCACGGTGTTATTGTATCGTCGTTAGATTATCTTCCGCTGCAATGAAACTTTTATTTCCGCTGCAAGACTTTGTACTCTGATTTAAATTTGAACTTGGTTTGTAATAACTTGTGATACCTATTTGTGTAAGTTAATTTGTGGAATGTTGTAATCTCTGGAACTCACCTTCGTGTGGGCGTGCTGTTGTTTCGATCGAGAAAAGAACGTGGTTAATCGGGTTTAATCCGACGGCGCTCCAGCTTATTCCGGATTAAGTGCCTGACTACTCGATTAGTGGTCCCGGGTACTTAACTTGGAATAATTTCGGAGTGGTCCGCCACAGCTGGCATCAGAGCCGAAGCAGCGCACCGGAGAGAGCAACAAACCTTTAATAAACAATTTTTGAATAAAATTTGCCAACTCGTACTTCCGACGCGTTTTGCGAAGGAAGGTTATCTTAGGACCGCTAAGGATGTTACCTAGAGCGTGAAGCCTATGTGGGTTAAGGGATCACGATATGATAGGTGGCAAATAGTATATTATACTGACTTCCAGCACATTTCATTCTGTCATTTACTTTACGCAATGGTGGGCGCAAGGTACGGCGATTGCTGTAACGTACCACGGCACTATATGAAAATATAGTGGCGGCACATAGTCAATACGCTGTGATGGCGTATGAAAATAGAATAGGATGGTGGGCGCAAGGTACGGCGATTGCTGTAGCGTACCACGGCATCATATGCAAATATGATGGCGGCACAAAGTCAATACGCTATTTCAATAGCGTATGAAACTGTCAATATGTTGCTTTGGTGACATATGAACATTGCCCGTTCAATGTTAAACGTTCGGGTGCCACCTCTATAGTGGGTGGTAATGAATGGAGACGCTTTCGTGAGTGCTGGCACGAAAGGTTGATTATACATGCTCTGGAATGGAATTTTCTGCAGGTACACTAACCGCGAATCCGTATGTTGAAACGGTTAGAGAAATTCGGCTAGATAATATAGGGAGAGACGGATATTGCCTAGCCACCGGCACTAACTTCGTAAGCCAAAGGTTTATTGGCATGTGTGTTGGTGAGAACGAATAGGCCGCTCATGCATTGCATCTCACTGAATTAATATCGAATTTTAACACATGACCAAATCGAACCGCCGTCAAAGAAATTGAAATCACAACCCAAAAATCCTGCTGAGAACAATCTGTTTGCACCCTTAATTCGAAACTGAAAACGTTGTCAAATGAAAAAGTGTTCAACATGAAAGTTGTCATAAATATTATGAAGTATATGCTGAAGAAATTTCAACGAAAATGGTTCAGTAAAACTGGAGTTATGCTAAAAATGGTAACCCCCTGTCTGCTGGAAATTTCTGGGGACAGTGAGATAAAAATTGAATTTTTACACCATCTTAACGACAGTTTCTGCTCAAACCTCCAACATGAAACTTGTTAGGAATTACTTAAACAATGTTCTGGCCAAATTTGGGAATTTTTGAGCTTGTAGATTTCGAGTTTTGTAATTTTTACCACCCTGCACAGAATCTGTTTTTGTTCTTTGGCGCTAACCGGTTCTCACCCTTGCCCCGTGTTCTTTTGGTTCAGATGGACTCCCTCGCTGACCTGGCTAGCTACCCCAACGACGTGTCTTTCTCTGATTGCTTGGGATGGGAAGGCTTCCCTAGCATCTTGTGGTCGGTTCTACAGGCACTTGGCTACCCTACACCGCCGCAGTATGAGAGGACTATTATCCGAGACCGAGGTGTGGTTCGTTCCCGTGTGCGTTTGGTGGTACACCGCCACCCGCCGTGTCCTAGCTCCCCCACCTGGACGGTGGAAGTTCACGGACACCACATGGAGACGACGTGTGAGCTAGCTGCCTTGAATGGCATTAGCTCCTTTGTGGCTCAGAACCAGGAGTTGGTTGAGCACCAGTTACTGGGTTTATTCCCACCGACTCAGCCGGATGATCCCCACTGGATGAGGCGTTACCTTAGTTCCCCTCTGAGGATGGCGGAGAACCCCGTCGCTGCAGCCGCCTTGATGATGAGGTGGATACGGGCGTATCACCGTTTGCAGGCACTTCTTGGACGGTCGCAGAGCGAGATGCTCAACTTGCCATGGACATGTCCGCTCGTGCCCGTGACATAGGGGTTGAGAGGACCTCCTTGTCCATTGAGGTGACCACTAGAGATGCCATGATTGCTGACTTGGAGAGGCAATTGAATGACCTCCAGATTGCACACAACAACACCCAAAATGAGTTAGCACAAACTAGAGATGAGCTTGAGGAGGTACATGGTACCTTGGAGCATGCAATGCTATGCTTGCCGCCCATGACGCTCAGCACCTTCTTGACCAAGAAGGAGGGGATGGTGAAGGAGAGGCCCCCGATTCCGACATGGACACCGAGGATGACATGCCGCCCCTTCCAGCTCCACCTTCACCTATGGGCAGCGAGGCTACCGCTAACAACCTAGATGATTTTTAGAGTGGTAGTAGCAAGTACTCCTCCGCTAGGCCTAGATTTTGGCTTCATGTTGTAATAGGCTAGATGGAGTTGAGCTCCTCCTTTTATCTTTTGGTGGCAATGTAAATTAATGATGTGGTTGTGGGATCAAAACTTGATGAAGTGTAATAGCTGTGTTGAAAACATTCTGCAGCTAACCTTGTTTTAATTATTGATGGGTTTTCCATTCATTTCTGGGCTGTGATGTGAACTACAAAGTTGTTTGGAATTTGTCAAACAAAATGATCACCAAATTGCAACCCCATTGGTTAAGCGAAATAAAAATGGCAACCAAAACACTACAGCTCGGCCTGCTGAAAAACAGCAAATGCAGAGAGCTAAAGATTGAATTTTTCGGCTTAGTTCCAGTCCGAATTTGATTCCGAGCCCAACATGAAAGTTGTAGAGCATAAAATTTCGAGCTACTGACCGAATGGGAGCATTTGACTTGTTTCCTGTTGGGAGATATGATTTTTCTTCCGAACTGCGTGCTGATGTGTCATTCTGCGCAGTACACTTCAATATATTGTCACATTCTATCTTGTCATTTATTATGCAAGCTTATGAAATGTGGCTAATACAAGTACCTACTGCAGATGGCAATCACCCGCAGCGGTCACGACGCTAGTGGCTCCAACGCTAACCAGCAGGGGCCAGAGGGGCAGCAACAGCCACCGCCACCTCCTCCACCGCAGCAACCTCCGACGTGGCAGCAGCTGTATGCCACGCAAACGGAGATTCTCCGGAACCTGCAGCATCAGCAGCAGATGATGCAGCAGCAGATGCTTCAGCAGGGAGGTCAACGGGCCCCTCAGCCTCAGGTGGCCAGATACGAGGATTTTCTGGCAACGCACCCGCCGATTTTCTCTCGAGCTGATGAGCCCTTGGAGGCCGACACCTGGATTCGAGCCATCGAGTCCAAGTTCACCATCCTGGCGACGCCTTGCACCTCCAACCGCAAGGTCGTGTTCGCGGCGCAGCAGCTCCGCGGCCCAGCTCTCCTTTGGTGGGAGAACTACCTGGCCCTGCAGCAGGAGGGTCATGTAGTTGAGTGGGATGAGTTCAAGGCTGCATTCAAGGCTCATCACATTCCGGCCGGTCTGGTAGAGCGGAAGTTGAATGAGTTTTTGGCGCTGACCCAGGGTACCCGCACAGTGCTTCAGTACGCCCAGGCCTTCAATGGTCTGTGCCCCTACGCGGGTCATCACGCCGACTCCGACGAGAAGAAGCTAGAGAGGTTCCGACGTGGCCTTAACACCAAGTTGAAGGCACAGTTGGCCACCACCCGTGCTGCCACGTACGGCGATCTTGTGAACCTTGCCATCGCCCAGGAAGACGCCAATGTGGTGCACAAGGCGGAGAAGAAGAGGAAGACTCCCGCTGGACCGTCGAGCGCGCAGCCACAGAGGTTCCGCTTGGTTCCCCCGGCTGCACCGCAGGGACAGTCCAGGGCACCTCAGGGAGGTGGATGGGTTGCTAGGCCGCCACAGCCTAACGCGCCTCGTTTCCCTCCACCGCCGCAGCAGCAGCAAGCACCAAGGCAAAATGCACAGCAGCCAGCTCGCCCTGGAGCCGGCTATCAGTGCTTCAAGTGTGGAAGTAAAGATCACTTTATCAAGGATTGCCCGCAGAACAAGCAGCAAAACCAGCGCCCGGGAAATCAGCAAGGCAAGGGCAAGCAGCAGCAGCGTGTGCAAGTTCGGCAAGGACGGCTCAACTACACCACGTTGGCCGACCTACCCGAGGGAGCCCCAGACATGACTGGTACCTTCCCTATCTGCACTCAACCTGCTGTGATATTGTTTGATTCCGGGGCAACACATAGTTTTATAAGCACAAGATTTCATGTGAAATGCGGATTAAAATCGTACCATACCAAATCATCATATGTGATATCAACTGCGGGAGGTAAAATTGCATCCAACCAAGTCACCCGAAAAGTTCCAATCAGGCTGGGAAGTAAAACATTTCCTACTGATTTGATTCTGCTTGGTATGGAAGGAATTGACATTGTGTTAGGAGCCAATTGGATGACTCAACATAAGGTTGTCCTAGATGTTGCGGAACGAGTTGTTGAGATAAACTCGCCTACGCATGGCCCGAGTGTGCTATATCTGCCACAACGGACTTGCGTCGATGCGTGTGCTTATACAATGGTAGAAACCCAACTAAAGGACATTCCGGTGGTATGTGAGTATGCCGATGTATTTCCGGATGACTTACCTGGGATGCCGCCGGATAGGGACATTGAATTTGTGATTGAACTTCAACCTGGCACAGCACCTATATCAAAGAGACCATATAGAATGCCGCCCAATGAATTGGCTGAATTAAAAATTCAACTCCAAGAATTGCTAGATAAAGGTTTCATTCGTCCAAGTGATCGCGCTTGGGGGTGTCCCGCTATCTTTGTGAAGAGAAGGACATTCCTTGATGATGTGTTATTGATTAAGGACCTCTCAATGCGGTCTATTAAGAAGAAGTACCCACTCCCCCGTATTGACTTTGTTTGACCAAACTAGCTGGCGCCAGAAGGGTGTTCTCCAAGATTGGACCTTCGCTCTGGCTATCATCCAATCAAAATCAGGCTTGTGACATTTCCAAGCTGCTTTTCCACACGTTAATGGACGTTATGAATTCGGTTATTGTCTTTTTGGACTCACCAATGCCCAGCCTACTTCATGGTATCTTCATGAATTCGGTCTTCTTCAGAACTTAGACAAGTGTGGTGGTTTTCATTGACGACATCTCATCTCATTCTAGAGTGAGGAAGAGCAATGCTGAACACCTCGCTTGTTCTCAAAGGTTGAGAGATCACCAGCTCTACGCCAAGTTCTCCAAGTGTGAATTCAGCTAGAGAGCGTGAAGTTTCTTAGGTCACACGGTGTTTCCAAGGATGGTATATCCGTGGATCCACCAAAGTGCAAGAGGTGTTGGATTGGCAACCACCCTACTTCTGTCCACGAAGATTCGGAGTTTTCTGGGTTTAGCCGGTTATTACCGCCGTTTCATTCGGACTTCTCTCGGATTGCGAAGCCCATGACCGAACTCTTAAAGAAGGAGTCAATTTAGTGGAATGACAAATGTGATGAAGCTTCCACACCTTGCGAGGCATTTAACTTCAAAGCCCCAGTTTTGGCTCAGCCCGATTGCACCAACCTTATGATGTCTATTGCGATGCATCAGGACCAGTCTTTGCTGTGTTCCTCATGCAAGAGAACGAGTCTTGCTTACGCTTCTTCGAGCATTCGGCCTCATGAGCAAAACTACCCCAACGCATGATCTTGAGTTAGCAGCGTTATTCATGCTCTCAAGAGTGGCAGACACTATTTGATGGATGTCCCTGCAACATATACAACAGACCACAAGAGCCTCAATATGTCCCTTCACTCAGGCACATCCTGAACATGAGACAGCGAAGAGTTGGAGTTAGCAAAGGACATATGACCTTAGTGTGCATTATCACCCCCGAAAGGCTAATGTAGTTGCGGATGCACTAAAGCCGCAAGGCTCATTGTCATTGTCTCCGTGGAGTCCCGCGACACCCTGTGTCATGAAATGGCTAAGCTCTTAACTTAGAGATGTTCCACACGGGTACTTCAGCCATATTGCAGTGGAACCAACCTTGCACGATCAGATTGTTGTAGCCCAATTGAATGATGCGAGCATCAAATCCTAAAAGGAAATTGTCTAAGGAGAAGGTGAAAGAGAAGTACAACGGGTGTTTCCAAGCTAGATGGGCAGGGAGTGCTGTGGTTTGACACTCGCCTCGTGGTGTCCAAAAACACGGAACTCCGGAGGAAGATTATGGATGAGGCACATCTCTCTAAATTTTCTATCCATCCGGCAGCACCAAAAGTACCAAGATTTGAAACAAAACTTTTGGTGGACTCGAATGAAGCGAGAATTAGCCACATATGTGTCGGAATGTGAACATGCCGGCGGGTTATAGGCTCACGCCTTACTTGAAGTAGCAGGGCGACGCTTCACCACTACCTATTCCCTCATGGAAGTGGGAAGATCTAAGCATGGATTTTATTGTTGACTCCCAGAACCTCAGGGACACGACTCCATTTGGGTAATTGTGGATCGCCTTAACAAGACCGCAACATTTTATTCCAGTCAATACATTTATGCTGCTAAGAAGTAGGCGGAGATTTATTTGGAGTCGGATCGTTTGTCTACATGGGGTACCCAAACGATAATTTCAGATCGTGGTGCTCCGTTCGTACACGCTTTTGGGACAGTTGCAATTGTCCTAGGCACCCAACTGATCCGTAGTTCAGCATATCACCCACAGAACCGATGGGCAGAGGGAAAGGGTAAATCAAATACTTGAGGATATGCTTCGAGCTTGTGTATCAATTATGGAAGAATTGGGAGAAATGTTATCTCTGGCCGAATTCTCCTATAACAACAGCTACCAAGCGAGTCTTAAAATGGCACCTTTCGAAGCCTTGTATGGTAGGAGAGTCGGACCCCGTTGTGTTGGTCCCAGGCAGGCGAGAGATATACTTATGGCCCTGACCTTGTGAAGGAAGCAGAAGAAAAGGTTAGGATCATTCGGGAGAATTTGAAGACCGCCCAGTCGCGGCAAAAAGAGCTACTTTGATCAGCAGCGGAAGCCCACTTCAGTTTGAAATTGTGATCACGTGTATCTAAAGTCTTCCACCGACCAAGGTGTGCAAAGATTTGGACTAAAAGGAAAGCTTGCACCTCCGTTATATCGGCCCGTATGAAATTACTCAGCAATGTGGGCCGGTAGCCTATCAAGTGAAGCTTCCCGAGAAACTTTCAGCTGTACACAATGTATTCCACGTTTCTCAACTCAAGAGGTGTCTTCGTGTTCGACCGAAGTTGTTGAACAAGAGGAAACTCTCGGTTGAACCGGATCTCTCTTAATGATGAGCACCCTGTCAAGGATCTCGACGAGAAAAGAGCGCAAACTACGAAGGAAGGGAATTAAAATGTACAAAATTCAGTGGAGTCATCACTCCGAAGATGAAGCCACGTGGGAAACCGAGGACTATCTTAGGAGAATTCCGACATACTTTCATAAGCCGAGGTATTTCTTTTCCCCTCCTTTATCTCTAAGTTTAATCGAATCTCGGGACGAGATTCCTTTAGGGGGTAGGCTGTGACATCTCTGATGTCAAAAGAAGAAAAAAAGTGCAATTAAGATCGATGCAACAGGGAATTGGGTTGAAATTCAAAAATTCATCAAAAATTCAATTTTAATTCAAAAACAAGGGTTGTTTGGTACCCAACTGAAAACTCGAGATTTTTGTACTAAACTTGAAAATCCCAAAAAACAAAAGTTGTTTTGTCATCACAAATAAACCCCTAGTCACTGCTTGGAACTTTTGAAATTTTGCAGTTTAGTCCCTCAAAACTCAAATTACCGTTCTGGGCACCTTTTTGTGTTTTGGGTTGTTTGAGCTTGAAAACTTGGAATCTTCCAGGTTACCCAAAAATAAAGTTGTGTCCTATCCTTCCAAACTCCACTTTTATTTTTACACTTTCAAGGTCAGTTCAAAATTTTTGGAGAAAATTCGATTTGAAACGGAGCTCCACGGGCGAGCTACAGTTGCCCCCTGCGCGCGCCCTGCGCTGGCCGGAGCTCGGCCGCCAGTGGGCGCGAGCGGCGCAGGCGGCGCCGAGCTGGCCAAGCCGCGGCGGGACGTTGGCGCTTGTCGCCTAGCTCTTGTCTCGCCCCTCCGAGCCGTCACTTCGCCGTCGTCCGAGCCGCTCGCTCCGCGCCGGCGCGACGCATCAGCGGTCGGAGCGCCGCCCGTCCACCACGCGCGCGCGGCGTCGCGCCGAGCAGCTCCACAGGCCGCGATTCACTCCGCTCGCGCCAAATGCACTGTTGAAGATCCCCCCGCGTCACTCGAGGATCTCGCCCGGTCGAGTCGCTCGCGCGCTGCCCGAGCTCGCTCCGCATTCATGGCGGCCTGCTCGCGCCGCGCGCGCGCTCGCACGCTCCTGGGAGCAAGTGCCTCCCTTGCGTGCTCAATACTCCACAAGCACTCACACCCCTCCTCTCACTCGCTCACTTCTACCATTTCCACTTCCCGGCTCGCTCGTGTCTTCTCTTCCTCGCGCCGCGCGACGAGCCGACTTCTCCGAGAAATTCGCCTTCCACACTCCACATTCCGAATTCCGCCCGCACGAAGCTAGCCCTCTGCTCCAGCTCATTTCCCCCACTTTCCCCACGCTATTGTCCCCTTCTCCGGCGAGAAATTTGAGATTTCCCCAAATCGCCGAATTCCGGCCCGCCGGAGCACCCGCACTCGAGACCCTACTCCGAGCCGTCCCAAGGTCAACCGAGCACGCCCTTTGGCTTCCTCGAGCTCCACTGGTGCTCTAGGACCCCTCGAACGCTCGGCGAACGCCCCGAGCTCACCGGCGTAGAAGCCGCGGCGGCCGCGCCGCCACTGCCTCGTCGCCGGCGCAACTCCGACCATCCCCGGCCTCCAAACCGTCCCCAACCGACTCGTGGTGAGCCCAGGAAGCTTTTCCCCCACTTCCCCGAGCCTAGTTCGCCGCCGTTTGGCCGGCGCAACTCCGGCGAGAGCCGAGGGCCTTTCTTCATCGTCTTCGTTTGTCTAGGGGCCTCTGTGCAAAAGTCCAGGGACTTGTTCGCGAAGTTTTGAAAGTTCTAGGGTTCCCTGCGAAAATAGATTCTTAAACCTAGATTTGTTTTTCCCGAATCTTGTAAAATCCATTAAAAATCGTACAAAAATCAGAAAAATGCACAAAAATACTCCCTGGATTCGTGAGAGTCTAAACTACAATCTCTATTAGACATGTTTATACTTTTGATGAACTGTTTTTGAATTAAAATTCAAACTATGAAAATTGAAAGTTGTGCACCATTTCAAATCCAGAGCTCCGCTAGGGTTGAGCTTTGGATATGTTGTTGTAGTGACTTTGGACAGCTTGTGTCCAAAGGGGACCTAAAAATATGAAGTGTAGCTCCAGTTATGAATTAAAATGTGTTTTCTGTCTTTTTGCAGTGCAGAAATCATTAAAAATAATCTGTGCAGTGAAAAATCACCATTTTGCTCCAGAGGACTAAAAACTTGTTAGCACACCTGTTAAAAATGAAAAACTTAATTTTTGCTCTGTTTAGGCTAGCAATAAATAAATATGTGTTTTTGGATAGAAATTTATTGAGGACTACCCAAGGGTTATTTTGAGCCACCACTTGGCCAGAGCCCTCCTCATGCTTATGCCTAGCTTTGGTAGGAAAATCTCCTGAAATGGATGAATTTTCGATTTTATATGATTTATTTCATTCTGCTAGCAGCTGTTTGATATATTTTTAATAAATTATGTGTAAGCTCAGATTAGCTAAATTTTGGAGTGAGCTCTAGCTCATATACCAGTAGCTGTCAATAAGTTTGATAGAGAAAAATGTTGTGTAGAAATTGGAGAAACAAAAATGGGAAGAATGCTAGGTGGAAATTGATTTATATAAGCATAAACCTTTTTGGGTAATTAGTTAGAATAAAAATGGCAGAGTCTGAATTTCCAAGAGGCAGCACCCAAAGTATGAGAAGAAATAAACATAGAATCTCTTTATATATGTACACTAAATGCACCATCGAAAACATAAGAACTTTTCCACACCTACACCTTGTTTTTTGTGTGAGTAGCATAGTAATGCTTAAGCATGTCTCAGGGTGAATATGGCTTCAAAAGCTTCAATCTTAGAATCTATAGGCAGCCGCCTTAAACTATGCATCTCATGTAGAAGGCGCATCCCGGACGGCAACTACCACCTCATCCCCGCAGACGAGGAAGAAGTCCCGGAGGAAGGTGCCGGTGCAGGATCGACCAACCCGGAGGCTAACCCCCAGTCCGAGCAAGAAGGCAAGCCCCGGAGCATAACCTAACCTTTACCAATTATGCATTATGACTTCTCTATGCTTGTGCATTTACGTTCAAGGAGTTGATTGAATACCTTAGCTGCACATTTCCTAGTACCTATGACTTGCAATACTAGTATGAAAGGATCGATAGGGCATTGCTTTAGGTCCGTTACAAGTCGAGTGATTTCCTGTCACTCGCGAGACATAGGAATTGCTTGTCTTTACTTATGTTGGAATCATAAGGATTGACGGGCGGGATGATAGATGTAGATCTCCCGTCCGTGTATGATAATTGATTAAGGTCGAAATGTGTGGATGAGTGTGTCAAGTTTTTGAACGTACCACATGCATGCCGGTATATGGGAGCCGGTAAGCCCGGTACCAGATTGAAGCAGCTAGGGCCGATAGCCATCTCTCCTTGGAAACTTTGTTTTCCCCTGCCGTACACTTGTGGATATATGCGTGAGACTGTGAGTGAAGCAGTAAACCTTTATCCTAAGGAAATGGACCCGGTTCCGAATTGTGGATCGATGGGAAAGGTTGGGAAATGCTTGTACCTTTTATAGCAAGCAGAGTATCCGTGTGTGTTGGGTTTCCCCTGGCCAGGTAGCAGAAATTCGGTTCGAACTGTCCGCTTCTCGCGGTTAATGAGACTGCTTGACCGCCATGCTACATTGAGTAACAAGTGGAATTATGAGATTATGAACTTGTTGTATGAATTAAATTGTATTGCACCACTTGTATGCTTAGAAAGGATGCTAATCTAGAATGGTTAAATTTACTAGAATATGATGCTAAAACTTGAAAGCAAGGACCTACTTTTAGTTGCTTTTTGGCAAACAAACCCACCAGCCAAAAGCCTCTCATGTCTAGATGTCGGTGATGTAGTTTTCACCCGACGGGTAAGCCTTGCTGAGTATTAGTATACTCAGCCTTGCTTGTGGCAATGATTTACAGGTACACCTTGGATGTCGATGCTTTGTCTTGGCCTACCCAGGTTCCACCTGGCTGGCACATCGAATGGGTTCCGTCCTCTGCCGAGGATCGGGAGGAGTAGCATCGTGGCAGGCTTCAGCACGGTGTTATTGTATCGTCGTTAGATTATCTTCCGCTGCAATGAAACTTTTATTTCCGCTGCAAGACTTTGTACTCTGATTTAAATTTGAACTCGTTTGTAATAACTTGTGATACCTATTTGTGTAAGTTAATTTGTGGAATGTTGTAATCTCTGGAACTCACCTTCGTGTGGGCGTGCTGTTGTTTCGATCGAGAAAAGAACGTGGTTAATCGGGTTTAATCCGACGGCGCTCCAGCTTATTCCGGATTAAGTGCCTGACTACTCGATTAGTGGTCCCGGGGTACTTAACTTGGAATAATTTCGGAGTGGTCCGCCACC
>JACEFO010002358.1:0-52692 GCA_015342445.1 Digitaria exilis
TTTGTGTGTAGTGACTTTGGACAGCTTGTGTCAAAGGGGACCTAAAAATATGAACTGTGCTCCAGTTATAAATTAAATGTGTTTTCTGTCTTTTTGCAGTGCAGAAATCTTTAAAAAATAATCTGTGTAGTGAAAAATCACCATTTTGCTCCAGAGGACTAAAACTTGTTAGCACACCTGTGAAAAATGAAAACTTAATTTTTGCTCTGTTTAGGCTAGCAAATAAATAAATATGTGTTTTTTGGATATAGAATTTATTGAGGACTACCCAAGGGTTATTTTGAGCCACCACTTGGCCAGAGCCCTCCTCATGCTTATTGCCTAGCTTTGGTAGGAAAAATCTCCTGAATTGGATGAATTTCCTATTTTATATTATTTAAATTCGATTCTGCTAGCAGCTGTTTGAATATATTTTTAATAAATTATGTGTAGCTCAGAAATTAGCTAAATTTTGGAGTGAGCTTAGCTCATATACTCCAGTAGCTGTCATAAAGTTTATAGAGAAAAATGTTGAGCAGAAATGGAGAAACAAAAATGGGAAGGAATCTAGGTGGAAATTGATTTATATAAAAGAATAAACCTTTTTGGGTAATTAGTTAGAATAAAAATGGTTAGAGTCTGAAATTCCAGAGCAGCACCCAAATTTGTGAAGAAATAAATAGAATTCTTTTATATATGTACACAATCACCATCGAAAACAATAAACTTTTTCCACACCTTACACCTTGTTTTTGTGAAGCGCATAGTAATGCTTTAAGCATGTCTAGGTGAATATGGCCTTCAAAGGCCTTAATCTTAGCTATCTATTAGGCAGCCTCCTTAAACTATGCATCTCATGTAGAGGCGTCATCCCGGACGACAACTACCACCCTCATTCCCGCAGACGAGGAAGAAGTCCCGGAGGAAGTGCCGGGTGAGGATCGACCACCCGGAGGCTAACCCCCAGTCCGAGCAAGAAGGCAAGCCCCGGAGCATAACCTAACCTTTACCAATTATGCATTATGACTTCTCTATGATTGTGCATTTACGTTCAAGGAGTTGATTGAATACCTTAGCTGCACATTTCCTAGTACCTATGACTTGCAATACTAGCATGAAAGGATCGATAGGGCATTGCTTTTAGGTCCGTTTACAAGTCGAGTGATTTCCTGTCACTCGCGAGACATAGGAATTGCTTGTCTTTACTTATGTTGGAATCATAAGGATGACGGGCGGGATGATAGATGTAGATCTCCCGTCCGTGTATGATAATTGGATAAGGTCGAAATGTGTGGATGAGTGTGTCAAGTTTTTGAACGTAACCACTTGCATGCCGGTATATGGGAGCCGGTAAGCCCGGGTACCAGATTGAAGCAGCTAGGGCCGATAGCCATCTCTCCTTGGAAACTTTGTTTTCCCCTGCCGTACACTGTGGATATATGCGTGAGACTGTGAGTGAAGCAGTAAACCTTTATCCTAAGGAATGGACCCGGTTCGAATTGTGGAGTCGATGGGAAAGGTTGGGAAATGCTTGTACCTTTTATGGCAAAGCAGAGTATCCGTGTGTGTTGGTTTCCCCTGGCCAGGTAGCAGAAAATTCGGTTCGAACTGTCCGCTTCTCGCGGTTAATTAGACTGCTTGACCGCCATGCTACATTGAGTAACCAAGTGGATTATGAGATTTATGAACTGGTTGTATGAATTAAATTGTATTTGCACCACTTGTATGCTTAGAAAGGATGCTACATCTAGAATGGTTAAATTTACTAGAATATGATGCTAAAACTGAAAGCAAGGACCTATTTTAGTTGCTTTTTGGCAAACAAACCCACCACAAAAGCCTCTTCATGTTCTAGATGTCGGTGATGTATTTTCACCCGACGGGTAAGCCTTGCTGAGTATTAGTATACTCAGCCTTGCTTGTGCAATGATTTACAGGTCGACACACTTTGGATGTCGATGCTTTGTCTTGGCCCTACCCAGGTTCCACCTGGCTGGCACATCGAATGGGTTCCGTCCTCTGCCGAGGATTCGGGAGGAGTAGCATCGTGGCAGGCTTCAGCACGGTGTTATTGTATCGTCGTTAGATTATCTTCCGCTGGCAATGAAACTTTTATTTCCGCTGCAAGACTTTGTACTCTGATTTAAATTTGAACTTGGTTTGTAAATAACTTGTGATACCTTATTTGTGTAAGTTAATTTGTGGAATGTTGTTAATCTCTGGAAACTTCACCTTCGGTGGTTGGGCGTGCTGTTGTTTCGATGCGAGAAAAGAACGTGGTTAGTCGGGTTTAATCCGACGGCGCTCCAGCTTATTCCGGATTAAGTGCCTGACTACTCGGTTAGTGGTCCCGGGGGTACTTAAACTTGGAATAATTTCGGAGTGGTCCGCCACAGCTTGGCATCAGAGCCGAAGCAGCGCCACCGGAGAAAGCAACAGACCTTTAATAAACAATTTTTGAATAAAAACTTGCCAACTCGTGCTTCCGACGCGTTTTTGCGAAGGAAGGATATCTTAGGACCGGCTAAGGATGTTACCTAGAGCGTGAAGCCTATGTGGGTTAAGGGATCACGATATGATAGGTGGAAAATAGTATATTATACTGACTTCCAGCACATTTCATTCTGTCATTTACTTTACGCAATGGTGGGCGCAAGGTACGGCGATTGGCTGTAACGTACCACGGCACTATATGAAGGATATAGTTGGCGGCACATAGTCAATACGCTGTGATGGCGTATGAAAATAGAATAGGATGGTGGGCGCAAGGTACGGCGATTGCTGTAGCGTTACCACGGCATCATATGCAAATATGATGGCGGCACAAAGTCCAATACGCTATTTCAGTAGCGTATGAAACTGTCAATATGTTGCTTTGGTGACATATGAAACAGTTGCCCGTTCAATGCTAACGTTCGGGTGCCACCTCTATAGTTGGTGGTAATGAATGGAGACGCTTTCGTGAGTGCTGGCATGAAAGGTTGATTATACATGCTCTGGGATGGAAATTTCTGCAGGTAACACTAACTGCGATTCCGTATATTGAAACGGTTAGAGAAATTCGACTAGCTAATATAGGGAGAGACGAATATTGGCCTAGCCACCGGCACTAACTTCTAAGCCAAAAGTTATTGGCATGTGTGTTGGTGAGAACGAATAGGCCGCTCATGCATTGCATTTCACTGAATTAATATCGAATTTTAACACATGACCAAATCGAACCGCCGTCAAAGAAATTGAAATCACAACCCAAAAATCCTGCTGAGAACAATCTGTTTGCACCCTTTAATTCGAACTGAAACGTTTGTCAAACGAAAAAGTGTTCAACACGAAAGTTGTCATAAATATTATGAAGTAATGCTGGAGAAATTTCAACGAAAATGGTTTCAGTAAAATTGGAGTTATGCTAAAAATGGTAACCCCCTGTCTGCTGGAAATTTCTGGGGACAGTGAGATAAAAATTTAATTTTTACACCATCTTAACGACAGTTTCTGCTCAAACCTCCAACATGAAACTTGTTAGGAATTACTAACACAATGTTCTGGCCCAAATTTGGGAATTTTTGAGCTTGTAGATTCTAGTTTTGTAATTTTACCCACCCTGCACAGAATCTGTTTTTGCTCTTTGGCACTAACCGGTTCTCACCCGTGCCCACTTTTTCTTTTGGTTCAGATGGGACTCCCTCGCTGACCTGGCTAGCTACCCCAACGACGTGTCTTTCTCTGATTGCTTGGGATGGGAAGGCTTCCCTAGCATCTTGTGGTCGGTTCTACAGGCACATGGCTACCCCTACACCGCCGCAGTATGAGAGGACTATTATCCGCGACCGAGGTGTGGTTCGTTCCCGTGTGCGGTTGGTGGTACACCGTCACCCGCCGTGTCCTAGCTCCCCCACCTGGACGGTGGAAGTTCACGGGCACCACATGGAGACGACGTGTGAGCTAGCTGCCTTGAATGGCATTAGCTCCTTTGTGGCTCAGAACCAGGAGTTGGTTGAGCACCAGTTACTGGGTTTATTCCCACCGACTCAGCCCGGATGATCCCCACTGGATGAGGCGTTACCTTAGTTCCCCTCTGAGGATGGCGGAGAACCCCGTCGCTGCAGCCGCCTTGATGATGAGGTGGATGCGGGCGTATCACCGTTTGCAGGCACTTCTTGGACGGTCGCAGAGCGAGATGCTCAATCTTGCCATGGACATGTCCGCTCGTGCCCGTGACATAGGGGTTGAGAGGACCTCTTTGTCCATTGAGGTGACCACTAGAGATGCCATGATTGCTGACTTGGAGAGGCAATTGAATGACCTCCAGATTGCACACAACAACACCCAAAATGAGTTAGCACAAACTAGAGAGGAGCTTGAGGAGGTACATGGTACCTTGGAGCATGCAAATGCTATGCTTGCCGCCCATGACGCTCAGCACCTTCTTGACCAAGAAGGAGGGGATGGAGAAGGAGAGCCCCCGATTCCGACATGGACACCGAGGATGACATGCCACCCCTCCCAGCTCCACCTTCACCTATGGGCAGCGAGGCTACCGCTAACAACCTAGATGATTTTTAGGTGTGGTAGTAGCAAGTCTACTCCTCCGCTAGGCCCAGATTTTGGCTTCATGTTGTAATAGGCTAGATGGAGTTGAGCTTCTCCTTTTATCTTTTGGTGGCAATGTAATTTAATGATGTGGATGTGTGATCAAAACTTGATGAAGTGTAATAGCTGTGTTGAAAACATTCTGCAGCTAACCTTGTTTTAATTATTGATGGGTTTTCCATTCATTTCTGGGCTGTGATGTGAACTACAAAGTTGTTTGGAATTTGTCAAACAAAATGATCACCAATTGCAACCTATTGGTTAAGCGAAAATAAAAATGGCAACCAAAACACTACAGCTTCGGCCTGCTGAAAAACAGCGAATGCAGAGAGCTAAAGATTGAATTTTTCCGGCTTAGTTCCAGTCCGAATTTGATCCGGAAGCCCCACATGAAAGTTGTAGAGCATAAAATTTTCGAGCTACTGACCGAATGGGAACATTTGACTTGTTTCCTGTTGGGAGATATGATTTTTCTTCGAACTGCGTGGCTGATGTGTCATTCTGCACAGTACACTTCAATATGTTGTCACATTCTATCTTGTCATTTATTATGCAAGCTTATGAATGTGGCTAATACAAGTACCTACTGCAGATGGCAATCACCCGCAGCGGTCACGACGCTAGTGGCTCCAACGCTAACTAGCAGGGGCCAGAGGGGCAGCAACAGCCACCGCCACCTCCTCCGCAGCAACCCTCCGACGTGGCAGCAGCTGTATGCCACGCAAACAGAGATTCTCCGGAACCTGCAGCATCAGCAGCAGATGATGCAGCAGCAGATGCTTCAACAGGGAGGTCAACGGGCCCCTCAGCCTCAGGTGGCCAGATATGAGGATTTTCTGGCAACGCACCCGCCGATATCTCACGAGCTGATGAGCCCTTGGAGGCCGACACCTGGATTCGAGCTATCGAGTCCAAGTTCACCATCCTGGCGACGCCTTGCACCTCCAACCGCAAGGTCGTGTTCGCGGCGCAGCAGCCCTGCGGCCCCAGCTCTCCTTTGGTGGGAGAACTACCTGGCCCTGCAGCAGGAGGGTCATGTAGTTGAGTGGGATAAGTTCAAGGCTGCATTCAAGGCTCATCACATTCCGGCCGGTCTGGTAGAGCGGAAGTTGAATGAGTTTTTAGCGCTGACCCAGGGTACTCGCACAGTGCTGTAGTACGCCCAGGCCTTCAATGGTCTGTGCCCCTACGCGGGTCATCACGCCGACTCCGACGAGAAGAAGCTGGAGAGGTTTCGACGTGGCCTAAACACCAAGTTGAAGGCACAGTTGGCCACCACCCGTGCTGCCACGTACGGCGATCTTGTTAACTTTGCCATCGCCCAGGAAGACGCCAAATGTGGTGCACAAGGCAGAGAAGAAGAGGAAGACTCCCGCTGGACCGTCGAGCACGCAACCACAGAGGTTCCGCTTGGTTCCCCCGGCTGCACCGCGAGGACAGTTCAGGGCACCTCAGGGAGGTGGATGGGTTGCTAGGCCGCCACAGCCTAACGCGCCTCGTTTCCCTCCACCGCCGCAGCAGCAGCAAGCACCAAGGCAAAATGCACAGCAGCCAGCTCGCCCTGGAGCCGGCTATCAGTGTTTCAAGTGTGGGAGTAAAGATCACTTTATCAAGGATTGCCCGCAGAACAAGCAGCAAAACCAGCGCCCGGGAAATCAGCAAGGCAAGGGCAAGCAGCAGCAGCGTGTGCCAAGTTCGGCAAGGGACGGCTCAACTACACCACGTTGGCCGACCTACCCGAGGGAGCCCCAGACATGACTGGTACCTTCCCTATCTGCACTCAACCTGCTGTGATATTGTTTGATTCCGGGGCAACACATAGTTTTATAAGCACAAGATTTCATGTGAAATCCGGATTAAAATCTTACCATACCAAATCATCATACGTGATATCGACTGCGGGAGGTAAAATTGCGTCCAACCAAGTCACCCGAAAAGTTCCGATCAGGCTGGGAAGTAAAACATTTCCTACTGATTTGATTCTGCTTGGTATGGAAGGAATTGACATCGTGTTAGGAGCCAATTGGATGACTCAACATAAGGTTGTCCTAGATGTTGCGGAACGAGTTGTTGAGATAAACTCGCCTACGCATGGCCCGAGTGTGCTATATCTGCCACAACGGACTTGCGTCGATGTGTGTGCTTATGCAATGGTAGAAACCCAACTAAAGGACATTCCGGTGGTATGTGAGTATGCCGATGTATTTCCGGATGACTTACCTGGGATGCCGCCGGACAGGGACATTGAATTTGTGATTGAACTACAACCTGGCACAGCACCTATATCAAAGAGACCATATAGAATGGCCGCCCAATGAATTGGCTGAATTAAAAATTCAACTCCAAGAATTGCTAGATAAAGGTTTCATTCGTCCAAGTGTATCACCTTGGGGATGTCCCGCTATCTTTGTGAAGAAGAAGGACCATTCCTTGAGGTTGTGTATTGATTACCGGCCTCTCAATGCGGTAACTATTAAGAACAAGTACATACTCCCCCGTATTGACATCTTGTTTGACCAACTAGCTGGCGCCAGAGTGTTCTCCAAGATTGACCTTCGCTCTGGCTATCATCCAAATCAAAATTAGGCCTTGTGACATTCCAAAGACTGCCTTTTCCACATGTTATGGATTTATGAATTCTTGGTTATGTCTTTTGGACTCACCAATGCCCCGGCCTACTTCATGTATCTCATGAATTCGGTCTTCATAGTCAGAACTAGACAAGTTTGTGGTGGTTTTCATTGACGACATTCTTATCTATTCTAAGAGTGAGGAAGAGCATGCTGAACACCTTCGCATTGTTCTTCAAAGGTTGAGAGATCACCAGCTCTACGCCAAGTTCTCCAAGTGTGAATTCTGGCTAGAGAGCGTGAAGTTCTTAGGTCACACGGTTTCCAAGGATGGTATATCCGTAGATCCAACCAAAGTGCAAGAGGTGCTAGATTGGCAACCACCTACCTCTGTCCACGAGATTCGGAGTTTTCTGGGTTTAGCCGGTTATTACCGCCGTTTTATTCCGGACTTCTCTCGGATTGCAAAGCCCATGACCGAACTCTTAAAGAAGGGAGTCAAATTCGAGTGGAATGACAAATGTGATGAAGCTTTCCACACCTTGCGAAGGCATTTAACTTCAGCCCCAGTTTTGGCTCAGCCCGATTGCACCAAGCCTTATGATGTCTATTGCGATGCATCAGGCACCGGTCTTGGCTGTGTTCTCATGCAAGAGAACCGAGTCATTGCTTACGCTTCTCGAGCACTTCGGCCTCATGAGCAAAACTACCCCACGCATGATCTTGAGTTAGCAGCGGTTATTCATGCTCTCAAGATGTGGAGACACTATTTGATGGGTGTTCCCTGCAACATATACACAGACCACAAGAGCCTCAAATATGTCTTCACTCAGGCACATCTGAACATGAGACAGCGAAGATGGTTGGAGTTAGCAAAGGACTATGACCTTAGTGTGCATTATCACCCCGGGAAGGCTAATGTAGTTGCGGATGCACTAAGCCGCAAGGCTCATTGTCATTGTCTTTCCGTGGAGTCCTACGCCGACACCCTGTGTCATGAAATGGCTAAGCTCAACTTAGAGATTGTTCCACACGGGTACTTCAGCCATATTGCAGTGGAACCAACCTTGCACGATCAGATTGTTGTAGCCCAATTAAATGACGCGGGCATTAAAATCCTTAAAAGGAAATTGTCCAAGGAGAAGGTGAAAGAGAAGTACAAGTGTTTTCGGTTAGATGGGCAGGGAGTGATGTGGTTTGGACATCGCCTCGTGGTGCCTAAAAACACGGAACTCCAGAGAAAGATTATCGATGAGGCTCATCTCTCTAAATTTTCTATCCATCCCGGCAGCACCAAAATGTACCAAGATTTGAAACAAAACTTTTGGTGGACTCGAATGAAGCGAGAAATTGCCACATATGTGTCGGAATGTGACACATGCCAGCGGGTTAAGGCCAGCCACTTGAAAGTAGCAGGCACGCTTCAACCTCTACCTATTCCCTCCTGGAAGTGGGAAGATATAAGCATGGATTTCATTGTTGGACTTCCCAGAACCCCTCAGGGGCATGACTCCATTTGGGTAATTGTGGATCGCCTTACCAAGACCGCCCATTTTATTCCAGTCAATACCATTTATGCTGCTAAGAAGTACGCGGAGATTTATTTGGAGCGGATCGTTTGTATACATGGGGTACCCAAGACGATAATTTCAGATCGTGGTGCTCCGTTCGTAGCACGCTTTTGGGAACAGTTGCAATTATCCCTAGGCACCAAACTGATCCGTAGTTCAGCATATCACCCACAAACCGATGGGCAGACGGAAAGGGTAAATCAAATACTTGAGGATATGCTTCGAGCTTGTGTTATTCATTATGGGAAGAATTGGGAGAAGTGTCTATCTCTGGCCGAATTCTCCTATAACAACAGCTACCAAGCGAGTCCAAAAATGGCACCTTTTGAAGCCTTGTATGGTAGGAGATGTCGGACCCCGTTGTGTTGGTCCCAGGCAGGCGAGAGATATACCTATGGCCCTGACCTTGTGAAGGAGGCAGAAGAAAAGGTTAGGATCATTCGGGAAAATTTGAAGACCGCCCAGTCACGGCAAAAGAGCTACTTTGATTAGCGGCGGAAGCCACTTCAGTTTGAAGTTGGTGATCACGTGTATCTTAAAGTCTCCCCGACCAAGGGTGTGCAAAGATTTGGATTAAAAGGAAAGCTTGCACCTCGTTATATTGGCCCGTATGAAATCACTCAACAATGTGGGCCGGTAGCCTATCAAGTGAAGCTTCCCGAGAAGCTTTCAGCCGTACACGATGTATTCCATGTTTCCCAACTCAAGAAGTGTCTTCGTGTTCCGACCGAGGTCGTTGAACAAGAGGAACTCTCGGTTGAACCGGATCTCTCCTACGATGAGCATCCTGTCAAGATCCTCGACGAGAAAGAGAGGCAAACCCGAAGGAGAGGAGTGAAAATGTACAAAATTCAGTGGAATCATCACTCCGAAGATGAAGCCACGTGGGAAACCGAGGAATATCTTAGGAAGAATTTCCCCGACATCCTTTCATAAGCCGAGGTATTTCTTTTCCCCTCTTTATCTCTAAGTTTAATCGAATCTTGGGACGAGATTCCTTTTAAGGGGGGTAGGCTGTGACATCTCTGATGTCAAAAGAATTAAAAAGTGCAATTAAAATCAATGCAACAGGGAATTATGGGTTGAAATTCAAAAATCCATCCAAAATTCAATTTTAATTCAAAAACAAGGGTTGTTTGGTACCAACTGAAAACTCGAGATTTTTGTACTAAACTTGAAAATCTCAAAAAATAAAAGTTGTTTGTCATCACAAATAAACCCTAGTCACTGTTTGGAACTTTTGAAAATTTTGCACTTTAGTCCCTCAAAAACTCAAATTACCATTCTGGGCACCTTTTTGTTTTGGGTTGTTTGAGCTTGAAAAACTTGGAATTTCAGGTTCACCCCAAAAAGAAAGTTGTGTCCCATCTTCCAAACTCCAACTTTTATTTCTACACTTTTTCATGTTCAGTTTAAATTTTTGGAGAAAATTCGAATTTGAAAACGGAGCTCCACGGGCGAGCTACAGTGCCCCTGGCGCGCCCTGCGCTGGCCGGAGCTCGGCTGCCACGTGGCCGGCGAGCAGCGCAGGCGGCGCCGAGCTGGCCGAGCCGCGGCGGATGTTGGCGCTTGTCGCCTAGCTCTTGTCTCGCCCCTCCCGAGCCGTCACTTCGCCGTCGTCGAGCCGCTCCGCCTCGCGCCGCGCGAACGCCATCATGCGGTCGGAGCGCCGCCGTGGCCACGCGCGCGCGCGTCGCGCTGAGCCGCTCCACAGGCCGCGATTCCACTCCGCTCCGTGCCAAATGCACTGTTGAAGACCCCCCCCGACGTCACTCGAGGATCCCTCGCCCGGTCGAGTCGCTCGCGCGCTGCCCGAGCTCGCTCCGCATTCATGGCGGCCTGCTCGCGCCGCGCCGCGCGCTCGCACGCTCCCGAGGAGCACAGTGCCTCCCTTGCGTGCTCAATCACTCCACCAAGCACTCACACCCCTCCTCTCACTCGCTCACTTCACCATTTCCACTTCCCCGCGCTCGCTCGGTCTTCTTCTTCCTCGCGCCGCGCGAACCGAGCCGAGCTTCTCCGAGAAATTCACCTTCCACACTCCACCATTCCCAAATTCGTCGCGCACGAAGCTAGCCCTCTACCCCAGCTCCAAAACCCCCCACTTTCCCCAAGCTATTGTCGCTTCTCCGGCGAGAATTCGTGATTTCCCGCAAATCGCGATTTTCGGCCGCCGGAGCACCCGCACGTCGAGACCCTACTCCGAGCCGTCCCCGAGGTCAACCGAGCACGCCATTAGCTTCCTCGAGCTCCACTGGTGCTCTAGGACCCTTCAAACCTCGACGAACGCCCCCGACCTTACCGGCGTAGAAGCCGCGGCGGGCGCGCCGCCACTGCATCGTCGCCGGCGAAACTCCGACCATCCCCGGCCTCCAAACCGTCCCCAACCGACTCGTGGTGAGCCCAGGAAGCTTTTCCCCCACTTCCCCTAGCCTAGTTCGCCGCCGTTTGGCCGGCGCAACTCCGGCGAGAGCCGAGGGCCTTTCTTCATCGTCTTCGTTTGTCTAGGGGCCTCTGCGCAAAAGTTCAGGGACTCGTTCGCGAAGTTTTGAAAGTTCTAGGGTTCCCTGCGAAAATAGATTCTTAAAACTAGATTTGTTTTTCCCGAATATTGTAAAATCCATTAAAAATCGTACAAAAATCAGAAAAATGCACAAAAATACTCCCTGGATTCGTGAGAGTCTAAACCACAATCTCTATTAGACATGTTTATACTTTTGATGAACTGTTTTTGAGCTAAAATTCAAACTATGAAAATGGAAAGTAGTGCACCATTTCAAATCCAGAGCTCCGCTAGGGTTGAGCTTTGGATATGTTGTGTGTAGTAACTTTGGACAGCTTGTGTCCAAAGGGGACATAAAAATATGAACCGTAGCTCCAGTTATAAATTAAAATGTGTTTTCTGTCTTTTTGCAGTGCAGAAATCTTTAAAAATAATCTGTGCAGTGAAAAATCACCATTTTGCTCCAGAGGACTAAAACCTTGTTAGCACACCAGTGAAAAATGAAAAACTTAATTTTTGCTTTTTTTAGGCTAGAAAACAAATAAATATGTGTTTTTGGATAGAAATTTATTGAGGACTACCCAAGGGTTATTTTGAGCCACCACTTGGCCAGAGCCCTCCTCATGCTATTGCCTAGCTTTGGTAGGAAAATCTCCTGAATTGGGTGAATTTTCGATTTTATATTATTTAAATTCGATTCTGCTAGCAGCTGTTTGATATATTTTTAATAAATTATGTGTAGCTCAGAATTAGCTAAATTTTGGAGTGAGCTTAGCTCATATACTCCAGTAGCTGTCATAAAGCTTATAGAGAAAAATGTTGAGCAGAAATGGAGAAACAAAAATGGGAAGGAATCTAGGTGGAAATTGATTTATATAAAAGAATAAACCTTTTTGGGTAATTAGTTAGAATAAAAATGGTTAGAGTCTGAAATTCCAGAGCAGCACCCAAATTTGTGAAGAAATAAATAGAATTCTTTTATATATGTACACAATCACCATCGAAAACAAATAAAACTTTTTCCACACCTACACCTTGTTTTTGTGAAGAGCATAGTAATGCTTAAGCATGTCTAGGTGAATATGGCCTTCAAAGGCCTTAATCTTAGAATCTATAGGCAGCCTCCTTAAACTATGCATCTCATGTAGAAGGCGTCATCCCGGACGGCAACTACCACCTCATTCCCGCAGACGAGGAAGAAGTCCCGGAGGAAGGTGCCGGTGCAGGATCGACCAACCTGGAGGCTAACCCCCAGTCCGAGCAAGAAGGCAAGCCCCGGAGCATAACCTAACCTTTACCAATTATGCATTATGACTTCTCTATGCTTGTGCATTTACGTTCAAGGAGTTGATTGAATACCTTAGCTGCACATTTCCTAGTACCTATGACTTGCAATACTAGCATGAAAGGATCGATAGGGCATTGCTTTAGGTCCGTTACAAGTCGAGTGATTTCCTGTCACTCGCGAGACATAGGAATTGCTTGTCTTTATTTATGTTGGAATCATAAGGATTGACGGGCGGGATGATAGATGTAGATCTCCCGTCCGTGTATGATAATTGATTAAGGTCGAAATGTGTGGATGAGTGTGTCAAGTTTTTGAACGTACCACTTGCATGCCGGTATATGGGAGCCGGTAAGCCCGGTACCAGATTGAAGCAGCTAGGGCCGATAGCCATCTCTCCTTGGAAACTTTGTTTCCCCTGCCGTACACTTGTGGATATATGCGTGAGACTGTGAGTGAAGCAGTAAACCTTTATCCTAAGGAAATGGACCCGGTTCCGAATTGTGGATCGATGGGAAAGGTTGGGAAATGCTTGTACCTTTTATGGCAAGCAGAGTATCCGTGTGTGTTGGGTTTCCCCTGGCCAGGTAGCAGAAATTCGGTTCGAACTGTCCGCTTCTCGCGGTTAATGAGACTGCTTGACCGCCATGCTACATTGAGTAACAAGTGGAATTATGAGATTTATGAACTGGTTGTATGAATTAAATTGTATTGCACCACTTGTATGCTTAGAAAGGATGCTAATCTAGAATGGTTAAATTTACTAGAATATGATGCTAAAACTTGAAAGCAAGGACCTATTTTAGTTGCTTTTTGGCAAACAAACCCACCAGCCAAAAGCCTCTCATGTCTAGATGTCGGTGATGTAGTTTTCACCCGACGGGTAAGCCTTGCTGAGTATTAGTATACTCAGCCTTGCTTGTGGCAATGATTTACAGGTACACCTTTGGATGTCGATGCTTTGTCTTGGCCTACCCAGGTTCCACCTGGCTGGCACATCGAATGGGTTCCGTCCTCTGCCGAGGATCGGGAGGAGTAGCATCGTGGCAGGCTTCAGCACGGTGTTATTGTATCGTCGTTAGATTATCTTCCGCTGCAATGAAACTTTTATTTCCGCTGCAAGACTTTGTACTCTGATTTAAATTTGAACTTGGTTTGTAATAACTTGTGATACCTATTTGTGTAAGTTAATTTGTGGAATGTTGTAATCTCTGGAACTCACCTTCGTGTGGGCGTGCTGTTGTTTCGATCGAGAAAAGAACGTGGTTAGTCGGGTTTAATCCGACGGCGCTCCAGCTTATTCCGGATTAAGTGCCTGACTACTCGGTTAGTGGTCCCGGGGTACTTAACTTGGAATAATTTCGGAGTGGTCCGCCACACTGTCGTTCAGAGTCAGCAGCCCAGGCGGTCAGACCGGGTGACGCAGGGACGCCCGGTGTTTCTTCTTCTGATTCTTCGGCTTGTGACAGTAAGTTACCATCGGTTCCCACTATTGAGGACGATGAGGAGCTTGTTGATTACAGTTCTTCTCCGAAACGCATGAATCTTGATGCGAATGTACTGCATATGTCCCAAGGAAGCTATATTTTAGAAGCCTAAAGCTGAAGACAATCACTTAAAGGCTTTGTATTTGAAGGGACATATCAACGGGAAGCCAATCTCACGGATGTTGGTCGATGGAGGGGCTATTGTGAACTTGATGCCTTATTCTTTGTACAAGAAGCTTGGAGGTTCAGATTCGGAGCTGATCAAGACCAACATGACAGTCAGCGGCATTGGAGGAGGAGAGCCTATTGGTGCCAAGGGGGTGATTTCTATGGAGCTTACTATTGGGAGCAAGACCTTGGCCACTGCTTTCTTTGTCGCTGAGACTCAAGGTAACTTTAGATTCAGTGGGTAGATGATGATGTAGAGGTTGTGCATGGTGATACTTCTGCTTGTGTTGCTTTAGCTGATAGCTCTTTGATTGGCATTCATGATGATGTTAGATGTTTGTCAGACTTAGATCTTTCTGAATTTGAGTTTATCAGCTGTACTAAGAATGGCTTCATCCCTGCTGTCATAAAGCCGATGAACAATCGGCTGAATCATCTCATGTGATTTAATGGATAATCGAGAGTGGTTGCAGCAGAGACTTGAACACTATCGGTCGCATCAGAACGATATGTGTGAGGCTATTGAAGACTTTGATGATATAAGCAAGTTAGGATGTGGTTTCACGTCGACCGATCCTCTTGAGGAGGTAGACATTGGTGATGATTCTATACCCAGGCCGACGTTTATAAATAAGAATTTAGATCCTGCTTTTAAATCTTAATTAATAAAGTTGTTAAAAGAGTATGTTGATAGCTTTGCTTGGAATTATCATGAAATGTCCGGTTTAAGTTGAGAGCTTGTTGAGCATCGGTTGTCTATTAAATCTGGTTTTAGGCCTTATAAACAACCGACTAGGCATTTTAATCCTGAAATTTATGACCGAGTTAAAGAAGAAATAAATCGGTTATTAGAAACAAAGTTTATTAGACCTTGTCGATATGCTGATTGGATTTCTAATATTGTGCCCGTGGAGAAGAAAGGAACGGGTAAGATTAGAGTGTGTATTGATTTTAGAAATCTTAATCGTGCTACTCCTAAAGATGAATATCCTATGCCAATAGCCGATATGCTTATCGATGCTGCGTCTGGACATAGAATGATTAGCTTTCTTGATGGTAATGCTGGTTACCATCAATTATTTATGGCTGAAGAGGACATATCCAAAATGGCTTTTGTATGTCCAGGTTTGTTTGTTTGTTTGAGTGGATTGTTATGACTTTTGGTTTGAAGAATGCAGGTGCTACTTATCAAAGGACGATGAATTTGATTTTCCATGATTTACTCGGTATTATCTTAGAAGTTTATATTGATGATATTTGTAGTCAAATCGACTGGAAATGTTTCTCATTTGGCCGATTTAAGACTTGCATTTGAAAGAATGCGCCGGTATGGTTTAAAGATGAATCCACTCAAATATGCTTTTGGTGTATCGGCCGGTAAGTTTTTGGGCTTTATAGAACATGAGCATGGCATCGAGATTGATCTGAAAAGGGCCGATACAATTGACAAGTTGCAGGCACCTAGCTCTAAGAAGGAGTTGCAAAAATTCTTGGGCAAGGTAAATTATTTGAGAAGATTTATTTGTCACTTGCCGGGAAAGGTGAATGCTTTTACTCCTTTGCTTCGGTTGAAAGATGATGCTGAATTTACTTGGGGGGCAAAACAACAAGAGGCGTTTAATGAGATTAAGCATTATTTATCTTCGCCTCTGGTTCTTCGGGCACCTAGGAGAGGGATTCCTTTCAAGTTATATATTGCGGCCGAAGAAAGTGTTATTGGAGCTGTTTTGATCTAAGAGAGCGATGGGAAGGAATATATTATTGCATATGCAAGTAGAAGATTATTGGACGCTGAAACAAGGTATACTTTCATTGAAAAGTTATGCTTGTCATTATATAATGCTTGTACAAAGTTGAGGCATTATTTGTTACTTAATACTTGCATAGTTGCTAGTCAAGCCGACATAATTAAATACATGTTGCATAGACCTATATTAAGTGGTAGAATCGGCAAATGGGCTTATGCTTTGATTGAATATGATTTAGTCTTTGAGCCATTGAAATCTATGAAAGGACAAATCGTTGCCGATTTTATTGTTCAACATAGGATTAATGAACATCTTGATTTAAATGTCGGCTATATTACTTTTACTCCAAGGAAATCGCAATTTGATGGATCGGTTTACAAAAGTGGTTGCAGAGTTGGTGTTATTCTTATATCACCAAATGGTGTTGTTTTTGAAGCTCTTAACCGATTATATCATAAATGCACTAATAACCAAACCGAATATGAAGCCTTATTATTCGGGTTGGAGATTTTATATGACATGGGAGTAAAGCATGTAGAAGCATATGGTGATTCTCTATTGGTAGTGCAGCAAGTGTCTAAGGTTTGTCAATGTTTAGATGGGTTTTTGAATGCTTATCTTGATAAATGCTTAGATATTATAACTTGCTTTGATGAATTTGTGATTTATCATGTGCCAAGAGAAGAGAATCCTAGAGCTAATGCATTAACACAACAAGCATCAGGCTACAATGTTCAGAAAAGAAATTTTCATGAAAAGAAGCCGATGTTTTGTGAAGCCGACGTTTCTACTCTGGAACAGGCGGTCCGACCGCCTGTCACAGCCGGTCCGACTGTGGCGGTCTTACCGCCTGCGCTTCTGAAAACACCGATTCGGCTGTTAATGATTTCCAATCTATTGTGGCCGATGCTGGTGATTGGAGGAAGCCTCTGATGGAGTATTTGCAGAATACTAGCAGGTCAGTGGATCGAAAAGTCCGGCGATGGGCTTTCAAGTTTACTTTGATTGATGGTGAACTATATCGTCGGACCATGGATGGGTTGCTTTTGAAATGTTTAGATCCTGATAAAGCTAGATTAGTTGTGGCAGAGGTTCATAAAGGAATTTGTGGTACACATCAATCGGCTCGGATGATGAAGTGGTGTGACATCCCTGATGTTTAAACTTTAAAAATACAGTAAAAAAACAGGGGTAAAGCAAAAAGGATGGAAACACACTTGAATTTAGGTTCTAAATTCAAAGTGTAAAATTCCAAAAAGGCTAACTTGACACCCAACCGAGATCTTGAATTTTTCCTACTAAACATGAAAATCTCCAAAACTAAAAGTTGTTTGTCATCCCAAATGAATTCTAGTTACTGTTTGGAACTTTTTCAAATTCTACAGTTAAGCCCCTCAAAAACCCTAAAAACAATGCAGAACACCTTTTCAAACATACTTTGTTTGAGCTTGAAAAATTCGTAATTTCTGCTTCATCCCAAAAAGAAAGTTGTGTCCCACCTTTCAAACTCCAACTTTTGTGTTTGCACTTTTGAAAGTTTAGTTCAAATTTTTGGAGAAAATGGAGCCAAGAGCAGGAGCTCCCCGGGCGTCCCGACCACGGCTCGGCCACGCTCTGCCCCAGGCCACGGCTGGCCGCCACGTGGCCGGCGAGCGGCGGCGACCTCATCTGGCCAGCCAAAGCTGCTGCAGCCGCGTCTCTCCTCCCCGCGCACACGCCAACGCCTTCGACCGGTCAAGTCACGCCCTGCCGCGCCCTGACAAGCCTCGCCACGAGGGCCACCATCATGGCAAGCCGAGCTCCACCACTGGCCGCAGCTCGCGCACGCCGGACAAGGATCCCTTGCGGTCCGGCTTTGCGCCCAGCATCGCGCCATGGCTCGCGAGAGGATCCCTCGCCACCCGAGCCTGGATCCTTGACCCCCAACCCGCAGCCACGCCCTGCCCGAGCTGTCAGACCCATCAATGGCGACTCCGACGGCCCGAGCATGCATACGCACGTCCCCAAGCCAGCCCAGTCCTCTCTAGCTCGCTGCAAGACTCCGCCAAGTGACCTTGCCTCTTTCCCCAGCCAGCGTCACAGCCATTCTCCCTCCTCCACGCTCCCGCGCATCTTCTTCCACCTCCGGCCGAAAAAGCAACACGTGAGCACTTGCAGCCGCCCGCCAAATCAACCGCTTTCCCCTCCATGGATTCCCAATCCGCCGCACTAGAAGCTCGCTCACCCTCTTAGCTAGCCCCACGAGCAAACCCCAGCGAGAATCGTGAAGCCCTCGCCGGGAATCGAAGGTTTCCCTCGCCGCTCCGCCATTACCGCCACCAAGCTCCACCTCAACGTCGAGCCCTATCCTCCGGCCATCCCCGTCGCCGCCAAGTCCCACGACGAGCTCCGCCTCATCCCGGTGAAGCTCTCACGCCACCCCGTGCCTTGCCTCGACCCCAGCAGCCTGCTGCCGATGTCGCCGGAGCACGCCGCTCCGCCGCGCAACGTCGACAAGCCGCGCCGCTCCACCTCCATCCAGGAGACCCCTGATCTCCCGCGCCGTTTCCTCGCCGGAATCCGGCCACCGACAAGCTTGGACCCTGTCGCGTTCCCCTTTTTAGTTCTAGGGTCCTCCGTGTAAGATTCAAGGGCCGTTTTGTAAGATTTTAAAAGATCTAGGGTTCCCGGCGTAAAAAGATTCTTTAGATCTAGTTCAAATTTCTGAGATCTTCTAAAATCCGTTAAAAATCATAGAAAAATCAGAAAAATGCACAAAAATACTCCCTGGACTCGTGAGATTGTAAACTCCAATCTCATGTTTGCATGTTTACACTTTTGATGAATGGTTTTTGAATTAAAATTCAAACTCAGTTTTTAGAATTTTGTGCACCATTCCAAATCCTGAGCTCCTTTGTAGCTGAACTTTGGATATCTTGCTTGTGTGGTGTGTAGAAGGACTATGCCTAGAGAGGACATAAAAATATGATCTGTAGCTTCTGTTATGAATTGTTTAGTTATTTTTGTTCTAGCTCAGTTCTATATTTATGAAAAATAATTCTTGCAGTCAAAAATCATAACATAAGCTACAGATCATATTTTTAGGTCTAGAAACTTGTTAACACGTGCTATAAAAATGCTAAATTTAATTTTTGACTCTGTTTAGGCTGTCAAATAAATAGGTGTATGTTTCATATTAGTATTTATTTAGGACTGTTCAAGTGGTATTTTTACCTACCACTTGGCCAAAGTACTCCCTTCTAGCATGCTTAGCTCTGGTAGCAATATCTTCTGTTTTGGATGTATTTTTGATTTTATATGATTTAATCCTGAATCTAGGAGCAGTGAATTTATATGATTTTTAATAAATTCCGTACAACTCGGTTTTAGCCAAATTTTGGAGTGAGCTTAACTCTTACATTCCAGTAGCTATCATAAAGTTTGTAGGTGAAAATGATGAACAGAAACACAGAAACAAAAATGAGAAGGAACTAGAGTAAAATTTTGAATTAATAAAAGGATTTAGATCACTTGTGGTTATTTATAGCAAATGTGGGTGCATATTAGTTTTAATTCCAGAACTGAATACTTGCATAGAAATGATAGCTAGAAATTGTTTCATATATGTGTACACAATCACCATCAAATCAACTTGAGCCTAACATCCCCTTCTCCATTCTTGTGAAGAAAAGAATTGTACACTATAGTATCTAGGTGAATATGGCCTTCAAGTGCCTTAGCTTTTAGACCTAAAAATGGCAGCAAGACTTAAACTTGTGCATCTCATGTAGACGGCGCTCTCGCTGATGTCACTTACAATCTCGTCCCCGCCAACGAAGAAGAAGCTCCAGAAGGTGGTGCCAACGTCATCGTGATTGACCCGGAGCCTGACACCGGTTTAGCTCAAGAAGGCAAGCCCCGGAGCATGACCTAACTTTAAAGTTTATGCAACTATGAATTATCTATGTGTATGCATTTACGTTTCAAGGAGTTATTTGAATACCCTAGTTGCATAAATCTAGTACCTATGTCTTGCAATACTAGTATGATAGGGTCGTTAGCGCAATGCTTTATGGCCGTTACAAGTCGAGTGGTTTCCTGTCACTCGCAAGATATAGGAGTTGCTTGTCTTTACTTTATGTTGGAATCATAAGGATGAACGGGTGGGATGGTATGTGTAGATCTCCCGTCCGTGTATGATAATTCGATTAAGGTCGAAATGTGTGGTTCTGTGTGTCAAGTTTTTTTGAACGTACCACGCACATGCCGACCTATGGAAACCGGTAAGCCCGGTATCCGATTGATACAGCTAGGACCGATAGCCTTCTTTCCTTGGAAATGTATTTTCCCTTGCTATACACAAGTGGTTACATGCGTGAGATCGGCCGACTTTAGTCCGCGAGTATCTGATAACCTTGTATCCTAAGTTAGTGGGAGTTGGTTCCGAATTGTGGATTGACGGGAAAGGTTCAGTAGCGCTTGTGACTTTTATAGCAAGCATTATCCGTGTGTGTTGGGTTTCCCTGGCCAGGTAGTGAAATTCGGTTCGAACTGTCTGCTTCTTGTGGCGGACCACTCTGAAATTATTCCAAGTTAAGTACCCCGGGACCACTAATCGAGTAGTCAGGCACTAAATCCGGAATAAGCTGGAGCGCCGTCGGATTAAACCCGATTCAACCACGTTCTTTTCTCGATCGAAACAACAGCGCGCCCACACGAAGGTGAGTTCCAGAGATTACCACATTCCACAAATTTAACATACATAAATAGAGTCTCAAAGTTATTACAAACCAAGTTCGAAATTTAAATCAGAGTATTAAAGTCTTGCAGCGGAATTAAAGTAGTTCATTGCAGCGGAAAATAATCTAACGACGATACAACATAACACCATGCTGAAGCCTGCCACGGTGCTACTCCTCCCGTTCCTCGGCAGAGGACGGAACCCACTCGATGTGCCATCCAGGGGGAACCTAGGTAGGCCAAGTCATGGCATCGACTGCCACATCCAACACTGTACCTGTAAATAAAAGCCACAAGCAAGGCTAAGTATACTAATACTCAGCAAGGCTTACCCGTCGGGTGAAAACTACATCACCGACATCTGGACATGAGAGGCTTTTGGCTAGTGGGTTTGTTTGCCAAAAACAACTAAGAGTAGGTCCTTGCTTTCAAGTTTTAGCATCATATTCTAGTAGATTTAACCATTCTAGATTAGCATCCTTCCTAAGCATACAAGTGGTGCAATACAATTTATTTCATAGAACAAGTTCATCAATCTCAAAGTTTCACTTGTTACTCAATGCAGCAAGGCGGTCAAGCAGTCTCATTAACCGCGAGAAGCGGACAGTTCGAACCGAATTTTGCTACCTGGCCAGGGGAAACCCAACACACACGGATAATTCTTGCTATAAAAGGTACAAGCACTTCCCAACCTTTCCCATCGATCCACAATTCGGAACCGGGTCCATTTCCTTAGGATAAAGGTTTACTGCTTCACTCATAGTCTCACGCATATATCCACAAGTGTACGGCAGGGGAAAACAAAGTTTCCAAGGAGAGATGGCTATCGGCCCTAACTGCTTCAATCTGGTACCGGGCTTACCGACTCCCATATATCGGCATGCATGTGGTACGTTCAAAAACTTGACACACTCAACCACACGTTTCGACCTTAAATCAATTATCATACACGGACGGGAGATCTACATCTATCATCCCGCCCGTCAATCCTTATGATTCCAACATAAGTAAAGACAAGCAACTCCTATGTCTCGCGAGTGACAGGAAATCACTCGACTTGTAACGAACCTAAAGCAATGCCCTATCGATCCTTTCATACTAGTGTTGCTAGTCATAGGTACTAGGAAATGTGCAGCTAAGGTATTCAATCAACTCCTTGAAACGTAAATGCACAAGCATAGGGAATTCATAAATGCATAATTGGTAAAGGTTAGGTTATGCTCCGGGGTTTGCCTTCTTGCTCTAGTTGGGGGTTAGCCTCCGGGTTGGTCGATCTTTCGCTGGCACCTTCCTCCGGGATTCCTTCCTCGTCAGCGGGGATGAGGTGGTAGTTGCCGTCCGGAATAGCGCCTTCTACATGAGATGCATAACTTAAGGTGGCTGCCTATTGATCCTAAGATTAAGGCCTTGAAGGCCATATTCACCTAGACATGCTTAAGTACTACTATTTTCTTCACAAAAACAGAGTAGAGGTGTGGAAAATTTTTATTTGACTTCGATGGTGATTGTGTACATATATAAAAGAATGCTATTTATTACTCACAAATTAGGGTGCTGTTCTGGAATTTCAGATTCCCTTTATTTTATTCTAACTAATTAACAAAAAGGTTTATTCTTTTATATAAATCAATTTCCACATAGATTCCTTCTCATTTTTGTTTCTCCTTTTCTGTTCATTATTTTTATCTACAAACTTTATGACAGCTACTGGAGTATAAGAGCTAAGCTCACTCCAAAATTTAGCTAAATCTGAGCTACACAAAACTTATTAAAAATATATCAAACTGTTGCCTGCAGAAATGAAATAAATTCATATAAAATTGAAAATTCATCCAAATCAGGAAATTTTCCTACCAAAGCTAGACATAAGTGCAAGGAGAGCTCTGGCCAAGTGGTGGCTCAAAATAACCCGTGGACAGTCCTCAATAAATTTCTATCCAAAAACACATATCTATTTATTTGTTAGTCTAAACAGAGAAAAAAATAAGTTTTTCATTTTTAACAGGTGTGCTAACAAGTTTTTAGTCCTCTGGAGAAAAATGGTGATTTTGCACTGCATGGATTATTTGTAATAATTTCTGGACTACAAGAAGACAGGAAACACAATTTAATTCATAACTGAAGCTACACTTCATATTTTTAGGTCCCCTTTGGACACAAGGTGCCCAAGGTCACTAAAAACAACATATCCAAAGATCAACCCTAGCGGAGCTCTGGATTTGAAATGGTGCACAAGTTTCAACTTTTACAGTTTGAATTTTAATTCAAAAATGGTTCACCAAAAGTATATACATGCTTAAAGGAGATTGGAGTTTACAATCTCACGAATCCAGGGAGTATTTTTGTGCATTTTTGCGATTTTTGTACGATTTTTAACGGATTTTACAAGATTCGGGAAAAATTAGATCTAGGGTTAAGAATCTTTTTACGCGAGAAACCCTAGAACTTTCAAAACCTTACGAACAAGTCCCTGAATTTTGCGCAGAGGACCCTAGAACTGAAAGGGGAACGCGAACGAGTCCTTGGGCTCGTCGGCGTTGTTACGCCGGCGAAACGACGGCGAACTGGGCCGGGGGATGTTGGGGGAAAAGGAGAGGAGCTCACCGCGAGTCGGTTGAGGTAGGGCTCGCGGTCGGAGGTGAAGCGGCGCGGCTCGTCGACGTTGAGCGGCGGCGCGGACTGCTCCGGCGAGGTCACTGGCGGTCTGCGGTGGTCGAGGCGGTGCGCGGAAAGGCTCGTGAGCTTCACGGGATGACGGTGGAGCTCGTCGTGGGGTTCTTCTGCGACGGGGATGGCCGGGGTATAGGTCTCGACGTGGAGGTGGGGTTCGGGGTGTCAATGGCCGAGCGATGGGGAAAAGCTTCGATTCGCGGTGAGTGTGGCTCGATTCGAGCTGGGGATTGCTCGAGCAGCTAGCGGGGTGAGTGAGCGAGCTGCACGCGCGGGGGATTGGAAAGGGGTGGAGGGATTCGCGGTCGATTCGAGGTTGCGGCGGGGAAGCTCGAGCTCGGTTCACAGCGTCCCGAGGTGGAAGACGATGGGAACGAGCGTGGTGAAGTGGGAATGGCTACGCGTGGACTGAGGGGAAGGATTGAGGGTGCTCAGTGAAGGGTTTGGAGTGCGCTAGGGGCACTGAGCGGGCTCGGGGGTGTGTGAGCGCGTGCACGGGCCGTCAAGTCGCCATTGATGGCGCGGGAGCTCGGGCAGTGCGCGCGCACGGGATAGGGCGTCAAAGATCATCGCGTGGAGCAGTGGGAGATCTCCTACAGGGCCCTTGGCGCGGAGCGGGACGGAATCTACCACGGGGAGGCGCTGCGCGACGCGCGCGCGAGCGCGCGGCCACGGCGACGGCCGACCGCCATGATGGCGCTCCGCAGCGCGAGGCGAGGCAGCGCGTCGACGGCGATGCGACGGTGCGGGAAGGAGTCGGACAAGCGCGTGAGGACAACGGCCTCCCGACGCCGCGGCTCGGCCAGCTCGGCGCGGCCTCCGCCGCTCGCCGGCCACGTGGCGGCCGAGCTCCGGCCAGGCGCAGAGCGCGCCAGGGCCGAGCTGGCAGCCCTGGGGAGCTCCACTGCTACATTTGAATTTTCTCCAAAAATTTGAACTGAACTTGAAAAAGTATGAAAATAAAAGTTGGAGTTTGAAAGATGGGACACAACTTTCTTTTTGGGGTGAACCTGAAATTTCAAATTTTTCGAGCTCAAACAACCCAAATTCATAAAGGTGCCCAGAACTGTATTTCGAGTTTTGGAGGGACTTTTTCCTGCTTTTTCCGCGGCCCGTTGCGCAGCCCAACTGCACGGCCCAGCAAGCAGCCCAGCCCGCTCCGCGCCTTCTCTCCGCAGCCGCTGACAGGCTGGTCCCACCTGTCGGTCTCTCCTTCACCAGCGCAGCGCGCGCCTCCTCTCTCTCCCTGCTGCTGACACCCCGGGCCCGCATGTCAGATCCTCCTCCCACCTCCAGCCGTACGCGGCCAGGACTTCTCCGCCCGAGCCGAGCCGCGCCGCCGTGCCGAGTTGGGTCTCCTCGTGACTTGGCGCGCACGCCAAGGAGCTTGAAGCCCCCATAAATAGCACCGCCAGCCCCTCCTTCGAGTCGTGCCCCCAACCCTAGCCCAAACCCTAGCCGCCGAACCCGAGCTCGCGCCGCCGTCGCCTAGCTCTCGCCTTGCCGCCATCAGTCGCCAAGAGCTTGCTCAGAAGCTTCACCGCGGGGTAAGCAACGCACCAAGCCCTTTTTCTCCTCCTTTTTCGCTCCACAGCGCCCGCGCACGCTCGCCGGAGTTCTCCACTCGCCTCCGCTCGCCGCCGGCCTTCACCGTTGCCCAATCCCCGCTCTAGACCCCCAAAACCGAACCCTCGTCGTCTCATCTACCTTTTGAGCTAGCCGCGGCGAGAAACCGAGCCCCGTAGCGCCTTCCCGAACTAATTCCGGCGAAGCCCCGTCGCGGCCGTGGGTGGCGCCGCCACGCTCCGGCGACCCCTTTGAGCCGATCTGTTTTCCACTGTTCGATTCTCATCCAACGGCCAGATCTGAAACCCAGATTAAACCGAGCCGGTTCCCGTGAACCGCGGTTCAAGCCGGTCCACGGTTCGGTCCACGGTGACGTCAGCCGACGTCAGCAACCAGCCGTTGCCGTGGCGATTTTGCAAAAGAGCCCCTCTGTTTTTCAAAAATCAACCCGCGGTCCATCGCAGTTCAAAAGTATTTACAACTAAGTCCTTTTTCTTTCGGTTTAGCCCCTACGCTTTTGAAAAATCGTGCCCGCCGTCCTAGAAGTTGTTTTTACGCGGCAGCCCTCGTGTTTTTATACAAAATTATGTTTTAGGTCCCTGGTTTCTTTCAAAAACACCCCTGGAAGCTTAAAATCTTTACCAGCAAGCCCCTAGAGCCCGTTTTAAGCGTAGTTTCTCCGTTTTAACTCCGATTTGAGTGATTTTCGCGCTCACGTGTTCGTAGTGAAGCGTAGATTAATTTTCATCTTTTGTTTATGTTTGGTGTACTGTTCTAATTAAATATCTTGTTTGCATGTATGTGTGGATGCTTGTGTGGTGATCGATGTGAGTAGTTGCCGAGCCGTTCGAGTTCGTCGACGATCCCGTTCACGAAGATCAAGTGCAGCAGCAGTTCACTGAGGAAGGCAAGTATAACACGGACCATCCTTGTTACCTATACACGATTAATCACATCAATCATATGCATGTGTCTAATACTGTTAGCCATTAAGGATGTTCCTAGTCTTTACCCTATTCCTTGTTACCCAGGGTTTTATGCATTATGGTTAGTCTATGCTACGCGCTGCAACCAACCTTTATTTTTATGTTAATGTGGAAATAATGGTTCACTTCAATGATGATTAAAAGATGCTTTTTAGCAACATGGTTCGGGGAACTAGAGCATGTGCTGTGTGCTTTGTTCTAGTGTCTCTATAAGGTTTGATCTAGGGAATTAGAGCATGTGCTTTGTGCTTTGTTCTAATGTCTCTCCATAAGGTCCGGTTCTTAAAGCGACAACCCAGGAACCTGTTCGCCGCCGTTGGAACTATAATGGCTCTGGTCTTGGATAACTAGCTTGTACGTCTCTAGCTCGCCAGTGGTTACCGAAAGGCGTATGTGGGGTGCATGGGTGAGATTATAGTTTGATCCATCGAGGATGGTGTTATCCGTTGGCTATGCCCCGTTAGGCAAAGTCCCGTGATGTAAGCGCCCGATGTACGGCAGCTTCACACGTTGCGATGGTTGCGCTCTCGCTCTGGACGCCATTGACCCCCTCACGTTGCGCCATGAGCGTACGTCAATCTCGATGCCTCGGGTTATGCTGCCTATGTTGAACCAAAACGGCTACTGTGCTTGTTAGGGTGTTTTGTGAAAGTCCTCGTAACATAAGTTCTTTTGGATTTATGTGACCGGCGGGTAAAGGGCGAAACCTCTGCAGAGTGTTGATCTATCATGATAGCCGTGCTCACGGACACGAGCGGCCTGGATCCTTTTTGATTAGAAGATGATATTAGTGGTTGATATTGGTTTGTTCTATAATCACTTATACCTTATTAATGGGTTTATACTTGGGATCTACTCATTGATAGTAATTTGGATGATAATAAAATGAAACAACTAAAAGTGCTACTGCAGTTTAACCGTGTCCAGCCTTTTGTCCTTGCATAACCCGTGTTATACTTGTTAAGTAAGATGGTTTACTTACACTTGCAACTATTCAACAAAATCCCGGATGGGTAACAGATGGAGCAATGAATGATCAGTCGCTTGCTGAGTTTCCGGAGGATCTGCCGTACTTCTAAGCTGTGTGCAACCAGTCGGTGTCCCTGTGGATTTGAGGCTCTACTAGTTATGAAGCGTTTATTAGTATTAAGTCTTCCGCTGTGTTATTTGTTTAAGACTATGTCTTGTGTTAAACTCTGATATAAACTATTTTATTCGAGCATTGTGTTCTCTGTGATTCAATATTTGTAAACTATATGTGTTCTGTGGACATCCTGGGCACACATATGGAAGCATTCGGATTTCTTGGAAATCTGGGTGTTACAAAGTTGGTATCAGAGCCGTGCTGACTGTAGGATCACAGCCTAGATAGAACGGTCGGTTAGAACTTGCTTAATCCTTGCTCTAAAAATTATTTTACATCCTAGAGTTGAGTTTCTGTTGAAAAATGGTGTTCTATTCTACCTCTGTCCTTTGTGAAAATTTTCTAGCCCTCCTCTAGTTTTCACTTCCGCAAGAGCGCTGATGGCTACTTTCCACCTCGCATCGACGAGTACCCATTGATGGCACGCAACCTGGATGTCTGCGAGGAGCTTCTTAGGCAGTAGGTCGAAGAAGGGAACCCCCAGGAGCTGCAACACCAGTCGGAAGGACCTGCGCCATGTAGTCCAGAGTTAGGTGCACAGTCGCCACCACACAGAAGGACTAGATACAGCACCCTAGCTCACCGCACCACTATCGACCCTAAATGCTAGTAGAGATCAAATAGAACGTTTTTTTTGAGTCAAAACTGGTCTAAGAATGTCGAGTCTTGTGTGAACCATGTCTTCGAATGCTTGAATGAATTGTCATTATGCTTATGTGTGATTTGGATCTTTGTAATGTTTGTGATGAGCGTGGACGAAAGTCTGCAATCATCTAGTATTGGATTAAGGTATAAGGTAATTAGTGGATAGATAGTTGGGTTCCTAACCTCTCCCTTGCACAACATCTATCATCTTTCCTATCACCCGAGTACCTTATCTTGTCAATGGATTGCTTCTGTTCTTGACACTGGTTCAGACATGACTGTGACTGTGAATGTTGGGATTTTGATTTATGACAGATGGTTGGGACAAGAGGATCGACGGGTGGTGGCAATCAGAACCAGAACCAGAACCCGAATCAGAACCAGAACCAGCCACCCACCATGGAGGATCTAGTCCGCTTGCAGACACAGACGATGCAACAGTTGACTCAGGCCATAGCTTTGATGCAGCAGAACCTGCAGAATCCACCTGTTCAGCCACCTCCCCAGCCCATCTGGGACAGGAGGGGAGAGTTCTTGAAGGGGCGGCCGCCAAAGTTCTCCCGCGCCAAGGACCCGATGGAAGCTGAAGACTGGATCAAGGCAGTGGAGAGACAGCTCGACATTGCTCAGTGTGATGACAGGGAGAAGGTGCTCTACGCCTCTGGACAATTTGAAGGAGCCGCTCTCGACTGGTGGGTAGCATACCAATATGCGCAACCCGATCGCAACCAGATCACCTGGCAGCAGTTCAGTGATGCCTTCCGTGCTCACCATGTGCCTGAGGGACTGACGGTCCTGAAGAAGAGGGAGTTCCTAGCCCTGACGCAGGAAGGAATGAGTGTCACTGCCTACCGTGACAAGTTCCTCGAGCTGGCCCGCTACGCACCAGATGAGGTGTCGACAGATGAGAAGAGGCAAACTCGCTTCCAGAATGGACTCCAGGATGTTTTGCAGCTACAGTTGATGTGCATCACCTTCCCAACCTTCGGTGCTTTGGTTGATGGTGCCCTGATGGTGGAGCACAAGCGCCGTGAGATCGAGGACAAGAAGAGAAAGTTCATGAACCAGCAATCTGGCAGCAACGTCCGCCCCCGCTACAACCCCCAGCAGGTGAATCAGCAACGCACTCAGGGACAATCAAGCCTTCAGAATCGCGGCCAGAACCAGCAACGTCCCCAGTATACACCACCCCAGCAGCAACAGCAGCGCTACCAGAACGTGCAGCAGAACACTCAGGCTTCGCGCACTACCCAGGCTAACACCACTCCTGTTAACCCAAGGGCGTGCTACCACTGTGGTGAACAGGGACACTACGCTAACTTTTGTCCCCGGAGGACCCAGAACTCCACTAGTCAGAACAACAACCAGAAGACAGGACCGCAACTAGCTCAGAATGGGAATCAGCAGCAGGCGCAGGGAAACCGTGGCCAGCAGAACTACACCAGGGGCAAGCTCAACCATGTGGGAGCAGAAACTGCAGAAGTAGCCACAGATGTGGTAGTCGGTACGTTTTCGGTCAACTCACAACCTGCTACAGTTTTGTTCGATTCTGGAGCTTCGCATGCTTTCATATCCGCTGTTTTCGTGAAAAAGAACTTGATGCTTATGCAACCTATGGGGAACACCATGCTAGTTAACTCACCGGGGGGAGAACTTCGGGCCACATTACGCTGTCCTAATGTAGCATTTAACATAAGGGGGGTAGACTTTTTAGCACACCCTATAGTCCTAAATTCTATCGGGATGGATCTGATTTTGGGAATGAGCTGGCTAGCAAAGTACGATGCCGTCATACGGTGTTCTAAGCGTGCAGTTCAGTTAGTGACTCCATCAGGAGAGAAGATTGAGTATCAGGCAATTAAGTCCTCAGAGATTGGTCAAGGTTTTGGAGGAATCAGAGAGGGTCACCGGGAACAAAGACATCCGTGTGTGCAAGGAAACGTCACTCAGAAGGTGAAGCAACTTGTGAAAGAAAGGATGGATCTCAAGGCAGAATATCCACATCTCTTCCAATCCACGTCCGAATCTCGGGGACGAGATTCATTTTAAGGGGGGTAGAATTGTAACACCCTAAAAATGGCCCTATTTAAAATTTAGTAAATAATTGGCTTTTGTAATTAAGTGCTCATGAAAAATGTAGGGAAAAATAAAAATTTTGAATAAATAAAAGCAAATATATGGAATAGAAACATTATTGTTGCATTCATGCTGGTGCATTTATTTTTGATTGTTGAATTCAAATTTGAATTTGAATTCAAATGAGTGTTTGAATAAAAGAAAAACCTTTTCTTTTTCTCTCTTTTTCCCTCTCTTTTCAGCCCAGCAGTCCAACAGCCTAGTTTTCTCTTCTTCTTTTCTCCGCGGGCCACCTCCCTGCGCGGCCCATCTCTTTCTCCCTTTTTCCTGCTTTTTCCGCGGCCCGTTGCGCAGCCCAACTGCACGGCCCAGCAAACAGCCCAGCCCGCTCCGCGCCTTCTCTCCCGCAGCCGCTGACAGGCTGGTCCCACCTGTCGGTCTCTCCTTCGCCAGCGCAGCGCGCGCCTCCTCTCTCTCCCTGCCGCTGACACCCCGGGCCCGCATGTCAGATCCTCCTCCCACCTCCAGCCGTACGCGGCCAGGACTTCTCCGCCCGAGCCGAGCCGCGCCGCCGTGCCGAGCTGGGTCTCCTCGCAACTTGGCGCGCACGCCAAGGAGCTTGAAGCCCCCATAAATAGCGTCGCCAGCCCCTCCTTCGAGCCGTGCCCCCAACCCTAGCCCAAACCCTAGCCGCCGACCCCGAGCTCGCGCCGCCGTCGCCTAGCTCTCGCCTTGCCGCCATCTAGTCGCCAAGAGCTTGCTCAGAAGCTTCACCGCGGGGTAAGCAACGCGCCAAGCCCTTTTTCCCCTCCTTTTTCGCTCCACAGCGCCCGCGCAAGCTCGCCGGAGTTCTCCACTCGCCTCCGCTCGCCGCCGGCCTTCACCGTTGCCCAATCCCCGCTCTAGACCCCCAAAACCGAACCCTCGTCGTCTCCTCTACCTTTAGAGCTAGCCGCGGCGAGAAACCAAGCCCCGTAGCGCCTTCCCGAGCTAATTCCGGCGAAGCCCCGTCGCGGCCGTGGGTGGCGCCGCCGCGCTCCGGCGACCCCTTTGAGCCGATCTGTTTTCCACCGTTCGATTCTCATCCAACGGCCACATCTGAAACCCAGATTAAACCGAGCCGGTTCCCGTGAACCGCGGTTCAAGCCGGTCCACGGTTCGGTCCACGGTGACGTCAGCCGACGTCAGCAACCAACCGTTGCCGTGGCGATTTTGCAAAAGAGCCCCTCTGTTTTTCAAAAATCAACCCGCGGTCCATCGCAGTTCAAAAGTATTTACAACTAAGTCCTTTTTCTTTCGGTTTAGCCCCTGCGCTTTTGAAAAATCGTGCCCGCCGTCCTAGAAGTTGTTTTTACGCCGCAGCCCTCGAGTTTTTATACAAAATTATGTTTTAGGTCCCCGGTTTCTTTCAAAAACACCCCTGGAAGCTTAAAATCTTTACCAGCAAGCCCCTAGAGCCCGTTTTTAGCGTAGTTTCTCCGTTTTAACTCCGATTTGAGTGATTTTCGCGCTCGCGTGTTCGTAGTGAAGCGTAGATTAATTCTAAAACCTTCTTTTCATCTTTTGTTTATGTTTGGTGTACTGTTCTAATTAAATATCTTGTTTGCATGTATGTGTGGATGCTTGTGTGGTGATCGATGTGAGTAGTTGCCGAGCCGTTCGAGTTCGTCGACGATCCTGTTCACGAAGATCAAGTGCAGCAGCAGTTCACTGAGGAAGGCAAGTATAACACGGACCATCCTTGTTACCTATACATGATTAATCACATCAATCATATGCATGTGTTTAATACTGTTAGCTATTAAGGATGTTCCTAGTCTTTACCCTATTCCTTGTTACCCAGGGTTTTATGCATTATGGTTAGTCTATGCTACGCGCTGCAACCAACCTTTATTTTTATGTTAATGTGGAAATAATGGTTCACTTCAATGATGATTAAAAGATGCTTTTTAGTAACATGGTTCGGGGAACTAGAGCATGTGCTGTGTGCTTTGTTCTAGTGTCTCTATAAGGTTTGATCTAGGGAATTAGAGCATGTGCTTTGTGCTTTGTTCTAATGTCTCTCCATAAGGTCCGGTTCTTAAAGCGACAACCCAGGAACCTGTTCGCCGCCGTTGGAACTATAAAGGCTAAGAGAGACTTGGATAACTAGCTTGTACGTCTCTAGCTCGCCAGTGGTTACCGAAAGGCGTATGTGGGGTGCATGGGTGAGATTATAGTTTGATCCATCGAGGACGGTGTTATCCGTTGGCTATGCCCCGTTAGGCAAAGTCCCGTGATGTAAGCGCCCGATGTACGGCAGCTTCACACGTTGCGATGATTGCGCTCTCGCTCTGGACGCCATTGACCCCCTCACATTGCGCCCTGAGCGTACGTCAATCTCGATGCCTCGGGTTATGTTGCCTATGTTGAACCAAAACGGCTACTGTGCTTGTTAGGGTGTTTTGTGAAAGTCCTCGTAACATAAGTTCTTTTGGATTTATGTGACCGGCGGGTAAAGGGCGAAACCTCTGCAGAGTGTTGATCTATCATGATAGCCGTGCTCACGGACACGAGCGGCCTGGATCCTTTTTGATTAGAAGATGATATTAGTGGTTGATATTGGTTTGTTCTATAATCACTTATACCTTATTAATGGGTTTATACTTGGGATCTACTCATTGATAGTAATTTGGATGATAATAAAATGAAACAACTAAAAGTGCTACTGCAGTTTAACCGTGTCCAGCCTTTTGTCCTTGCATAACCCGTGTTATACTTGTTAAGTAAGATGGTTTACTTACACTTGCAACTATTCAACAAAATCCCGGATGGGTAACAGATGGAGCAATGAATGATCAGTCGCTTGCTGAGTTTCCGGAGATCTGCCGTACTTCTAAGCTGTGTTCAACCAGTCGGTGTCCCTGTGGATTTGAGGCTCTACTAGTTATGAAGCGTTTATTAGTATTAAGTCTTCCGCTGTGTTATTTGTTTAAGACTATGTGTTGTGTTAAACTCTGATATAAACTATTTTATTCGAGCATTGTGTTCTCTGTGATTCAATATTTGTAAACTATATGTGTTCTGTGGACATCCTGGGCACACATATGGAAGCATTCGGATTTCTTGGAAATCTGGGTGTTACAAACACGGAACTCCGGAGGAAGATTATGGATGAGGCACATCTCTCTAAGTTTTCCATCCATCCCGGCAGCACCAAAATGTACCAAGATTTGAAACAAAACTTTTGGTGGACTCGAATGAAGCGAGAAATTGCCACGTATGTGTCGGAATGTGACACGTGCCAGCGGGTTAAGGCTAGCCACTTGAAGGTAGCAGGCACACTTCAACCTCTACCTATTCCCTCATGGAAGTGGGAAGATATAAGCATGGATTTCATTGTTGGACTTCCAAGAACCCCTCAGGGGCACGATTCTATTTGGGTAATTGTGGATCGCCTTACCAAGACCGCACATTTTATTCCGGTCAATAACATTTATACCGCTAAGAAGTACGCGGAGATTTATTTGGAGCGGATCGTTTGTCTACACGGGGTACCCAAGACGATAATTTCAGATCGTGGTGTTCCATTCGTAGCACGCTTTTGGGAGCAATTGCATTTATCCCTAGGCACAAAGCTGATCCGTAGTTCAGCATAGCATCCGCAGACCGATGGGCAGACGGAAAGGGTAAATCAAATACTTGAGGACATGCTTCGAGCTTGTGTTATTCATTATGGGAAGAATTGGGAGAAATGTCTATCTCTGGCCGAATTCTCCTATAACAACAGCTACCAGGCGAGTCTTAAAATGGCACCTTTCGAAGCCTTATATGGTAGAAGATGTCGGACCCCGTTGTGTTGGTCCCAGTCAGGCGAGAGATATACTTATGGCCCTGACCTCGTGAAGGAAGCAGAAGAAAAGGTTAGGATCATTCGTGAAAATTTGAGAACCGCCCAGTCACGGCAAAAGAGTTACTATGATCAACGACGGAAGCCACTTCAGTTTGAAGTTGGTGATCACGTGTATCTTAAGGTCTCCCCGACCAAGGGTGTGCAAAGATTTGGATTAAAAGGAAAGCTTGCACCTCGTTATATCGGCCCATATGAAATCATTCAACAATGCGGACCAGTGGCCTATCAAGTCAAGCTTCCCGAGAGGCTTTCAGCCGTACACAATGTATTCCATGTTTCTCAACTCAAGAGGTGTCTTCGTGTTCCGACCGAAGTTGTGTATTGATTACCGGCCTCTCAATGCGGTGACTATTAAGAACAAATACCCACTCCCCCGAATTGACATCGTGTTTGACCAACTAGCTGGCGCCAGAGTGTTCTCCAAGATTGACCTTCGCTCTGGCTATCACCAAATAAAAATCAGACCTTGTGACATTCCGAAGACTGCCTTTTCTACATGTTATGGACTTTATGAATTCTTGGTTATGTCTTTTGGACTCACCAACGCCCCAGCCTACTTCATGTACCTCATGAATTCGGTCTTCATGTCTGAACTAGACAAGTTTGTGGTGGTTTTCATTGACGACATTCTTATATATTCTAAGAATGAGGAAGAGCATGCCGAGCATCTTCGCATTGTTCTTCAAAGGTTGAGAGATCACCAACTCTACGCCAAGTTCTCCAAGTGTGAATTCTGGTTAGAGAGCATGAAGTTCTTAGGTCACACGGTTTCCAAGGATGGCATATCCGTGGATCCAACCAAAGTGCAAGAGGTGTTAGATTGGCAACCACCTACCTCTGTCCACGAGATTCGGAGTTTTCTGGGTTTAGCCGGTTATTACCGCCGTTTTATTCCGGACTTCTCTCGGATTGCGAAACCCATGACCGGACTCTTAAAGAAGGGAGTCAAATTTGTGCGGAATGACAAATGTGAGGAAGCTTTTCACACTTTGCGAAGACATTTAACTTCAGCCCCAGTTTTGGCTCAACCCAACTGCACCAAGCCCTATGATGTCTACTGCGATGCTTTAGGCACCAGATTTGGCTGCGTTCTTATGCAAGAGAACCGAGTCATTGCTTATGCTTCTCGAGCACTCCGGCCTCACGACCAAAACTACCCCACTCATGATCTTGAGTTAGCAGCGGTTATCCATGCTCTCAAGATATGGAGGCACTATTTGATGGGTGTTCCATGCAACGTATACACTGACCACAAGAGCCTCAAATATGTCTTCACTCAGGCACATTTGAATATGAGGCAGCGAATATGGTTGGAGTTAGCAAAGGACTATGACCTTAGTGTGCATTATCACCCCGGCAAGGCTAATGTGGTTGCGGATGCACTGAGCTGCAAGGCTCAATGTCATTGCCTTTCCGTGGAGTCCTACGCTGACACATTGTGCCATGAAGTGGCGAAGCTCCACTTAGAGATTGTTCCACACGGGAACTTCAACCATATTTCTGTTGAACCATCCTTGCACGATCAGATTATTGAAGCCCAATTAAATGATGCAAAGATTAGAATCCTTAAGAGGAAATTGTCAAAGGAGAAGGTGAAGGAAAAATACAAATGTTTCCGGTTAGATGGGCAGGGAGTGATGTGGTTTGGACATCGCATAGTAGTGCCCAAAAACACCATACTCCGGAGGAAGATTATGGATGAGGCCCATCTCTCTAAATTTTCTATCCATCCCGGCAGCACCAAAATGTACCAAGATTTGAAACAAAACTTTTGGTGGACTAGGATGAAGCGAGAGATTGCCACGTATGTGTCGGAATGTGACACGTGCCAGAGAGTAAATGCTAGCCACTTGAAGGTAGCAGGCACTCTACAACCTCTACCTATTCCCTCATGGAAGTGGGAAGATATAAGCATGGATTTCATTGTTGGAGTTCCCAGAACCCCTCAGGGGCACGATTCTATTTGGGTAATTGTGGATCGCCTTACCAAGACCGCACATTTTATTCCGGTCAATAACATTTATACCGCTAAGAAGTACGCGGATATTTATTTGGAGCGGATCGTTTGTCTACACGGGGTACCCAAGACGATAATTTCAGATCGTGGTGTTCCATTCGTAGCACGCTTTTGGGAGCAATTGCATTTATCCCTAGGCACAAAGCTGATCCGTAGTTCAGCATATCATCCGCAGAACGATGGGCAGACGGAAAGGGTAAATCAAATACTTGAGGACATGCTTCGAGCTTGTGTTATTCATTATGGGAAGAATTGGGAGAAATGTCTATCTCTGGCCGAATTCTCCTATAACAACAGCTACCAGGCGAGTCTTAAAATGGCACCTTTCGAAGCCTTATATGGTAGAAGATGTCGGACCCCGTTGTGTTGGTCCCAGTCAGGCGAGAGATATACTTATGGCCCTGACCTCGTGAAGGAAGCAGAAGAAAAGGTTAGGATCATTCGTGAAAATTTGAGAACCGCCCAGTCACGGCAAAAGAGTTACTATGATCAACGGCGGAAGCCACTTCAGTTTGAAGTTGGTGATCACGTGTATCTTAAGGTCTCCCCGAACAAGGGTGTGCAAAGATTTGGATTAAAAGGAAAGCTTGCACCTCGTTATATCGGCCCATATGAAATCATTCAACAATGCGGACCAGTGGCCTATCAAGTCAAGCTTCCCGAGAGGCTTTCAGCCGTACACAATGTATTCCATGTTTCTCAACTCAAGAGGTGTCTTCGTGTTCCGACCGAAGTTGTTGAACAAGAGGAACTCTCGGTTGAACCGGATCTCTCTTATGATGAGCATCCCGTTAAGATCCTCGACGAGAAAGAAAGACAAACACGAAGGAAGGGAGTTAAAATGTACAAAATTCTGTGGAGTCATCACTCCGAAGATGAAGCCACATGGGAAACCGAGGACTATCTTAGGAAGAACTTCCCCGACATTCTTTCATAAGCCGAGGTATTCTTTTCCCCTCTTTATTTCTAAGTTAATCGAATCTCGGGACGAGATTCCTTTTAAGGAGGGTAGGCTGTGACATCTCTCATGTCAACTTAATTAAAAAGTGCACCTAAAACCTATGCAAAAAGGGAATTATGGTTGACATTCAAAAATCCTCCAAAAATTCAAATTTAAATCCAAAAACCAGGGTTGTTTGGCACCCACTGAAAACTCAAGGTTTTTGTACAAAACTTAAAAATCTCCAAACATAAAAGTTGTTTGTCATCACAAATAAACCCTAGTCACTGTTGGGGACTTTTGAAAATTTTGCAGTTTAGTCCCCCAAAAACTCAAATTACCATTCTGGGCACCTTTTCGTTTTTGGGTTGTTTGAGCTCGAAAAACTTGAAATTTCAGGTTCACCCCAAAACGAAAGATGTGTTCCATCTCTCAAACTCCAACTTTTGTTTTTACACTTTTTCATGTTCAGTTCAAATTTTTGGAGAAAATTCAAATTTGAAAACGGAGCTCCACGGGCGAGCTACAGTGCCCCTGGCGCGCCCCTGCGCGGGCCGGAGCTCGGCCGCCACGTGGACGGCGAGCGGCGCAGGCGGCGCCGAGCTGGCCGAGCCGCGGCGGATGCTGGCGCTTGTCGCCTAGCTCTTGTCTCGCCCCTCCCGAGCCGTCACTTCGCCGTCGTCGAGCCGCTTCGCCTCGTGCCGCGCGAGCGCCATCATGCGGTCGGAGCGCCGCCGTGGCCACGCGCGCGCGCGTCGCGCTGAGCAGCTCCGCAGGCCGCGATTCCCCTCCGCTCCGCACCAAATGCACTGTTGAAGATCCCCCCAACGTCACTCGAGGATCTCCTCGCCCGGTCGAGTCGCTCGCGCGCTGCCCGAGCTCGCTCCGCATTCATGGCGGCCTGCTCGCGCCGCGCCGCGCGCTCGCACGCTCCCGAGGCAGCACAGTGCCTCCCTTGCGTGCCCAAGCACTCCACCGAGCACTCACACCCCTCCTCTCACTCGCTCACTTGGCCATTTCCACTTCCCCGCGCTCGCTCGGTCATCTTCTTCCTCGCGCCGCGCGTACCGAGCCGAGCTTCTCCGAGAAATTCGCCCTCCACACTCCACCTTTCTCAAATTCGTCGCGCACGAAGCTAGCCCTCTACCCCAGCTCCAAACCCCCCCTCTTTCCCCAAGCTATTGTCGCTTCTCCGGCGAGAATTCGAGATTTCCCTCAAATCGCGATTCTCGGCCGCCGGAGCACCCGCACGTCGAGACCCTACTCCGAGCCGTCCCCGAGGTCAACCGAGCACGCCATTAGCTTCCTCGAGCTCCACTGGTGCTCTAGGACCCTTCAAACCTCGACGAACGCCCCCGACCTCACCGGCGTAGAAGCCGCGGCGGCCGCGCCGCCCCTGCACCGTCGCCGGCGAAAACCCGACCATCCCCGGCCTCCCAACCGTCCCCAACCGACTCGTGGTGAGCCCAGGATGCTTTTCCCCCACTTCCCCGAGCCTAGTTCGCCGCCGTTTGGCCGGCGCAACTCCGGCGAGAGCCGAGGGCATAACTTCATCGTCTTCATTTTTCTAGGGGCCTCTGCGCAAAAACCAGGGACTTGTTCGTAAAGTTTTGAAAGTTCTAGGGTTCCCTGTGTAAAAAGATTCCTAACCCTAGGTTTGATTTTCCCGAATCTTGTAAATTCCATTAAAAATCGTACAAAAATCAGAAAAATGCACAAAAATACCCCCTGGATTCGTGAGATTGTAAACTCCAATCTCCTTTAGACATGTTTATACTTTTGATGAACCATTTTTGAATTAAAATTCAAACTGTGGAAACTGAAACTTGTGCACCGTTCCAAATCCAGAGCTCCGCTAGGGTTGATCTTTGGATATGTTGTTTGTAGTGACTTTGGACAGCTTGTGTCCAAAGGGGACCTAAAAATACGCAGCGTAGCTTCAGTTATGAATTAAAACGTGTTTCCTGCCTTTTTATAGTCCAGAAATTATTAAAAATAATCTGTGCAGTGAAAAATCACCATTTTGCTCCAGAGGACTAAAAACTTGTTAGCACATCTGCTAAAAATGAAAAACTTAATTTTTGCCCTGTTTAGACTAGCAAATAAATAGATATGTGTTTTTGGATAGAAATTTATTAAGGACTGTCCAAGGGTCTTTTTGAACCACCACTTGGCCAGAGCCCTCCTCATGCTTATGACTAGCTTTGGTAGGAAAATCTCCTGAAATGGATGAATTTTCAATTTTATATGAATTTATTTCATTTCTGCAGACAGCTGATTGTTTTATTTTTAATAAATTATGTGTAGCTCAGATTTAGCTAAATTTTGGAGTGAGCTTAGCTCTTATACTCCAGTAGCTGTCATAAAGTTTATAGATAAAAATGATGAGCAGAATTGGAGAAACAAAAATGAGAAGTAATCTAGGTAAAAATTGATTTATATAAAAGAATAAACCTTTTGGTTAATTAGTTAGAATAAAATGGATGGAATCTGAAATTTCAGAACAGCACCCTAATTTATGAAGTAATAAAGAGAATTCTTTTATATATGTACACAATCACCATCGAAGTCAAATAAAACTTTTCCCACACCTCTACCCTATTTTTGTGAAGAAAATAGTAATGCTTAAGCATGTCTAGGTGAATATGGCCTTCAAGGCCTTAATCTTAGAATCAATAGGCAGCCACCTTAAACTATGCATCTCATGTAGAAGGCACTATCCCGGACGGCAACTACCACCTCATTCCCGCTGAAGAGGAAGGAGTCCCGGAGCACGGTGCCGACGAAGGAGCGACCAACCCCGAGACTAACCCCCAGCTTGAGCAAGAAGGCAAGCCCCGGAGCATAACCTAACCTTTACCAATTATGCATTATGACTTCTCTATGCTTGTGCATTTACGTTTCAAGGAGTTGATTGAATAACTTAGCTGCACATTTCCTAGTACCTATGAATTGCAACACTAGTATGAAAGGATCGATAGGGCATTGCTTTAGGTCCGTTACAAGTCGAGTGATTTCCTGTCACTCGCGAGACATAGGAATTGCTTGTCTTTACTTATGTTGGAATCATAAGGATTGACGGGCGGGATGGTAGATGTAGATCTCCCGTCCGTGTATGATAATTGATTAAGGTCGAAATGTGTGGATGAGTGTGTCAAGTTTTTGAACGTACCACATGCATGCCGGTATATGGGAGCCGGTAAGCCCGGTACCAGATTGAAGCAGCTAGGGCCGATAGCCATCTCTCCTTGGAAACTTGTTTTCCCCTGCCGTACACTTGTGGATATATGCGTGAGACTGTGAGTGAAGCAGTAAACCTTTATCCTAAGGAAATGGACCCGGTTCCGAATTGTGGATCGATGGGAAAGGTTGGGAAATGCTTGTACCTTTTATAGCAAGCATAGTATCCGTGTGTGTTGGGTTTTCCCTGGCCAGGTAGCAGAAATTCGGTTCGAACTGTCCGCTTCTCGCGGTTAATGAGACTGCTTGACCGCCATGCTACATTGAGTAACAAGTGGAACTTTGAGATTGATAAACTTGTTCTATGATTTAAATTGTATTGCACTACTTGTATGCTTAGAGAGGATGCTAATCTAGAATGGTTAAATTTTACTAGAATATGATGCTAAAATTTGAAAGCAAGGACCTACCTTAGTTGCTTTTTGGCAAACAAACCCACCAGCCAAAAGCCTCTCATTGTCTAGATGTCGGTGATATAGATTTCACCCGACGGGTAAGCCTTGCTGAGTATTAGTATACTCAGCCTTGCTTGTGGCATTAATTTACAGGTACACCGTTGGATGTCGATGCTTTGACTTGGCCTGCCCAGTTTCCCCCTGGCTGGCACATCGAATGGGTTCCGTCCTCTGCCGAGGATCGGGAGGAGTAGCATCGTGGCAGGCTTCAGCACGGTGTTATTGTATCGTCGTTAGATTCTTCCGTTGCAATGAACTTTAATTCCGCTGCAAGACTTTAACACTCTGATTTAAATTTGAACTCGGTTTGTAATAACTTGTGATACCTATTTGTGTGTGTTAATTTGTGGAATGTTGTAATCTCTGGAACTCACCTTCGTGTGGGCGTGCTGTTGTTTCGATCGAGAAAAGAACGTGGTTAATCGGGTTTAATCCAACGGCGCTCCAGCTTATTCCGGATTAAGTGCCTGACCACTTGGTTAGTGGTCCCAAGGTACTTAACTTGGAATAATTTCGGAGTGGACCGCCACAGATCCCTGCTTTTTTGCAATATGTCCAGAAAGCATCACCGGTGAAGGTAGTACCCAGATCTATGATAATGTGATTCATCATACCAAAACGGTAGACAATGTCCTTGATGAACTTGACCACCTTCTCTGCAGAGTATGTCACCATGGGGTAGACTTCTATCCACTTGGTGAACTTATCGATGGGGACAAAGAGCAATTCAAATCCACCCGGGACCTTAGGTAGCAGTCCCACCATGTTGAGGCTCCAGCAGGCAAAAGGCCAAGAGGGGGGATGATTTGAATATTATGTGCCAGTGTGTGCGAGTGATGAGAAAAGTACTAACAGGCTTTGTATTGTCGGACTAGTTGTTCCGTGTTTGCTAGGGCTGTTGGCTAGTAAAAACCGGACCGAAAAGCCTTGCCGACGAGTGTTCTCGAGGCTGCATGGTTCCCACATTCGCCGGAGTGGATTTCTTCGAGGATTCCCACGCCTTCTGCCCATGACACACACTTCATTACGATGCCAGAGTGAGTGCTTCGCTTGTAGAGGGTCGAGCCGACGATTGTGTAGAGTTTACTTCTACGAACAATCCGCTCGGCTTCGGCCTTGTCCGCTGGTAGGGCTTCATCTTTGATGTAGTTGATCAGCGGTTGAGTCCAGTCGGCGTCGATGACCATGACCTCTGGGGTAGAAGGTGAGTCGTCGGCAGGCTCCTTGATGGATTTTTTGGAGAGCTCATTGACGAAAACACCGCATGGTACTTCTGCTCTTGATGACCCGAGCTTAGAGAGGACGTCGGCAAAATCAGGAGGACACCCGCACCTCCACCTTCGAGTTTGAGGGAACCATCCAAATACATGGTCCAATGTTCAGGCTTGGTGGAGGTGCGAGGGAGGAGTACTTCGTACCATTCAGCCATGAAGTCCGACATGGCCTGGGACTTGATGGCAAGGCGTGGTCTGTACTCGATTGTAAAGGAACCGAGTTCTACAGCCCACATGGCAATGCACCCCATCACGTTGCGGTTCTGGATGACATCCGCCAGGGGGTATCCCGTGACCACAACCATAGTGAAGTTTTGGAAGTAGTGGTAGAGCTTCCTTGACGTGATGAGGATGGCGTAGAGCAATTTTTGCACTTACGGGTACCAAGTTTTTGACTCTGAGAGTACCTCGCTTATGTAGTATACAGGACGTTGCACCATTTGGAGATGTCCCTCCTCCTGCCGTTCTACCACAATAGTCGTGCTAACAACATTGGTGGTAGCTGAGATGTAGAGTAGGAGTTCTTCACCTGGGAGGGGCGCCGTGAGGACTGGTGTTGTGGTGAGGATCTTTTGAGATCTTCGAATGCCACTTCTGCCTCTGATGACTAGATGAACTTGTTTAACACCTCTGGTGTTTAAACATGTTTAGACAATCAAGAGAGGGAATTTAAACTTAATTAAAGACTTAATGAACCTTGAAAAGAAATCATCACCAAAGAACTTTTCAAAGACCATAAGTACTTGACATACACTTGATATGAGCTGCCAGCTATTGGCACATGTTAATAGTCATGACAAAAGGCACCATGTCAAAAACTTTTGTACATGTCAAACAATTTCACATAAATGCTCCCAATCAATTTTTAAAGGTATAAACATGAGATAAACAACACAAGGTCACACACCCTTTTTAAAGGAGCTCACCATGGGCTATAAATAAAATAATATTTAGAGTGCTCCTAATGTTCTTTAGTAAAATAATTGTTAATGATTTAATGTTAGGGTTAAACACTTGGACTAATAAAGCTTGCAATTCTAATCATGGCCTCCATGTGGCAATCTTCTGGTTTTAGAAATAAAATGAGATTTTGTTCACAACATGAGCTTTCATACAATACAAAGGTTGTAGTTTTTTTATTAGGATAAACAAAGGTTGTTCACAACATGACATCTCTGATTTTTTTTTAACTCACAAAAATAATGGAGGATTAAACTAATGCCAAAAGAACCTTAGAAATCAAATTTGTATCTAAGCTTGCAAATAATTAAAATACAAAGGATGTGAATTAATTAATATTTTAATATAGGTCAAGTTGTTAATGATATAATTAAAGTTGAGCACATAAAATAAATAAGCTTTTAACCTCCATGTATGTGTCCATGTTTTAACTTTAAGTTAAAATAAGATTTTAACTCCCAAAATAAAAGGAGGTAGGACTTTAAATTGAAAACTCTCTTTAAGTATCATACCTCTGATGTTTAGTGACAGTAATGAAGGGTTTAAGAAAGGAAGGAGGGGTTAAATAAAGTAATTAATAAAAGGAATTTGGAAGATAAGGCAAAACAATGGAAAGGAAGTTATGATTTTACCAACCTATTGAAAAAGGGTGAAAACTTGGACTAACACTACAAAATGAGGAAGTTATTTAAAACTTGAGTTTTGGTCTTACGAAGATGGATTAGTATGCAAAATAAAACACCTTCCCTTTACTACCTTGTTCGAAAAAGCTTTGTAAGCAATTCAAATTGTGGAAATTAAAATTGGATTAAAATTATGACTTGTAAAGAAAGCCCAAATTTTCTAATATAACTTTGATGGGTAAAAATTTGATAAAAGACTAGGTCCTAAATGTTGAATTTACATCTTTTTCCCTATATTTTTGGAGTTGAGTTGCAAGGGCTAAAAATTCATGCCAAATTCAAATTCAAGTCTTTTTGAATTTAAACTGCGTCGAAACCAAAACTATTTTACAACTTTTCAAACCTCCATTATATTACTGATGTTTTAAGGTTTCTAAAATGTATTTATTTATAATTTTTGGTGTGGCGGACCACTCCGAAATTATTCCAAGTTAAGTACCTCGGGACCGCTAATCAAGTAGTCAGGCACTTAATCCGGAATAAGCTGGAGCGCCGTCGGATTATACCCGATTAACCACGTTCTTTTTCCCGATCGAAACAGCAGCACGCCCACACGAAGGTGAGTTCCAGAGATTACAACATTCCACAATTTGACATACACCATAGGTATCACAAGTTATTACAAACCAAGTTCAAATTTAAATCAGAGTACGAAAGTCTTGCAGCGGAAATAAAAGTTTCATTGCAGCGGAAGAAATATTCTAACGACGATACAATAACACCGTGCCGAAGCCTTCCACGATGCTACTCCTCCCGATCCTCGGCAGAGGACGGAACCCATTCGATGTGCCAGCCAGGGGGAACCTGGGCAGGCCAAGACAAAGCATCGACATCCAAAGGTGTACCTGTAAATTAATGCCACAAGCAAGGCTGAGTATACTAATACTCAGCAAGGCTTACCCGTCGGGTGAAATCTACATCACCGACATCTAGACAATGAGAGGCTTTTGGCTAGTGGGTTTGTTTGCCAAAAAGCAACTAAAAGTAGGTCCTTGCTTTCAAGTTTTAGCATCATATTCTAGTAATTTTAACCATTCTAGATTAGCATCCTCTCTAAGCATACAAGTAATGCAATACAATTTAATTCATAGAACAAGTTCATAAATCTCATAATTCCACTTGTTACTCAATGTAGCATGGCGGTCAAGCAGTCTCATTAACCGCGAGAAGCGGACAGTTCGAACCGAATTTCTGCTACCTGGCCAGGGGAAACCCAACACACACGGATACTCTGCTTGCTATAAAAGGTACAAGCATTTCCCAACCTTTCCCATCGATCCACAATTCGGAACCGGGTCCATTTCCTTAGGATAAAGGTTTACTGCTTCACTCACAGTCTCACGCATATATCCACAAGTGTACGGCAGGGGAAAACAAAGTTTCCAAGGAGAGATGGCTATCGGCCCTAGCTGCTTCAATCTGGTACCGGGCTTACCGGCTCCCATATACCGGCATGCATGTGGTACGTTCAAAAACTTGACACACTCATCCACACATTTCGACCTTAATCAATTTTCATACACGGACGGGAGATCTACATCTATCATCCCGCCCGTCAATCCTTATGATTCCAACATAAGTAAAGACAAGCAATCCCTATGTCTCGCGAGTGACAGGAAATCACTCGACTTGTAACGGACCTAAAGCAATGCCCTATCGATCCTTTCATACTAGTATTGCAAGTCATAGGTACTAGGAAATGTGTAGCTAAGGTATTCAATCAACTCCTTGAACGTAAATGCACAAGCATAGAGAAGTCATAATGCATAATTGGTAAAGGTTAGGTTATGCTCCGGGGCTTGCCTTCTTGCTCGGACTGGGGGTTAGCCTCCGGGTTGGTCGTTTCTTCGCCGGCACCGTGCTCCGGGACTTCTTCCTCGTCTGCGGGGATGAGGTGGTAGTTGCCGTCCGGGATGGCGCCTTCTACATGAGATGCATATTTTAAGGTGGCTGTCTATTGACCCTAAGTATGAAGGCCTTTGAAGGCCATATTCACCTAGACATGCTTAAGCATTACTATTCTTTTCACAAAATCAGGGTGTAGGTGTGGAAATAGTTTTATTGATTTCGATGGTGATTGTGTACATATATAAAAGAATTCTATTTATTTCTTCACAAATTTGGGTGCTGTTCTGAATTTTGAGAATTTCTTTATTTTACTCTAACTAGTTAACCAAAAAGGTTATTCTTTTATATAAATCAATTTCCACCTAGATTCCTTCCCATTTTTGTTTCTCCATTTCTGTTCATCATTTTTAGCTATAAACTTTATGGCAGCTACTGGAGTATAAGAGCTAAGCTCACTCCAAAATTTAGCTAATTTTGAGCTACACACAATTTATTAAAAATACAACAAACAGCTAACTGCAGAAGTGAAATAAATTCATATAAAATTAAAAATTTATCCATTTCAGGAGATTTTCCTACCAAAGCTAGGCAATAGCATGAGGAGGGCTCTGGCCAAGTGGTGGCTCAAAATAACCCTTGGGTAGTCCTCAATAAATTCCTATCCAAAAACACATATTTATTTATTTGCTAGCCTAAACAGAGCAAAAATTAAGTTTTTCATTTTTCACAGGTGTGCTAACAAGTTTTTAGTCCTCTGGAGCAAAATGGTGATTTTTCACTGCACAGATTATTTTTAAAGATTTCTGCCCTGCAAAAAGACAGAAAACACATTTTAATTCATAACTGGAGCTACACGGCGTATTTTTAGGTCCCCTTTGGACACAAGCTGTCCAAAGTCACTACACACAACATATCCAAAGATCAACCCTAGCGGAGCTCTGGATTTGAAATGGTGCACAACTTTCAATTTCCATAGTTTGAATTTTAATTCAAAAACAGTTCATCAAAAGTATAAACATGTCTACTAGAGATTGTAGTTTAGACTCTCACGAATCCAGGGAGTATTTTTGTTCATTTTTCTGATTTTTGTACGATTTTTAATGGATTTTACAAGATTCGGGAAAATCAAATCTAGGTTTAACAATCTATTTTCGCAGGGAACCCTAGAACTTTCAAAACTTCGCGAACGAGTCCCTGAACTTTTGCGCAGAGGCCCCTAGACAAACGAAGAAGATGAAGTTCGGTCCCTGGGACCTCGCCGGAGTTGCGCCGGCCAAACGACGGCGAACTAGGCACGGGGAAGTGGGGGAAAAGGATCCTGGGCTCACCACGAGTCGTTTGGGGACGGTTTGGAGGCCGGGGTGGTCGGAGTTGCGCCGGCGACGAGGTGGTGGCGGCGCGGCCGCCGCGGCTTCTACACCGGTGAGCTCGGGGTCGTTCGCCGAGGTTCGAGGGGTCCTAGAGCACCAGTGGAGCTCGAGGAAGCTAATGGCGTGCTCGGTTGACCTCGGGGACGGCTCGGAGTAGGGTCTCGACGTGCGTGTGCTCCGGTGGCCGGAATTCGCGATTTGGGGGAAATCTCAAATTCTCGCCGGAGAAGGGACAATAGCTTTGGGAAAGTGGGGGGAAATGGAGCTGGAGTAGAGGGCTAGCTTCGTGCGGGACGAATTCGGGAATGGTGGAGTGTGGAAGGCGAATTTCTCGGAGAAGCTCGGCTCGGTTCGCGCGGCGCGAGGAAGAAGAAGACCGAGCGAGCGCGGGGAAGTGGAAATGGCCAAGTGAGCGAGTGAGAGGAGGGGTGGGAGTGCGCGGTGGAGTGCTTGGGCACGCGAGAGTGGCACAGTGCGGCCTCGGGAGCGTGCGAGCGCGCGGGTGGCTGTCGCGGTCGCCATTGATGGCGCGGCGAGCTCGAACAGAGCGCACACGCGCGGTTGGGCGTCAAAGATCATCGCGTGATGAAGTGGAGATCCTCAGCAGAGGCTTTGGCGCGACGCGAACGGACTCTACCGCCTGCAGTGCGCTCGGCGCGGCGCGAGCGCGCGTGCGGCCACGGCGGCGCGCGACCGTATGATGGCGCTCCGCGGCGCGAGGCGAGGCGAGGCGACGGCGGCGAAGTGATGGCTCGGGAGTGGCCGGACAAGAGCTAGGCGACAAGCGCCAGCGTCCGCCACGGCTTGGCCAGCTCGGCGTCGCCTGCGCCGCTCGCCGGCCACGTGGCGGCCGAGCTCCGGCCAGCGCAGCGCGCGCCAGGGGCACTGTAGCATGCCCGTGGAGCTCCGATTTCAATTTCGAATTTTCTCCAAAAATTTGAACTGAACTTGAAAAAGTGTAAAAATAAAAGTTGGAGTTTGGAAGATGGGACACAACTTTCTTTTTGGGATGAACTTGAAATTCCAAGTTTTTCAAGCTCTAACAACCCAAAAACAAAAAGGTGCCCAGAACGGTAATTTGAGTTTTTGAGGGACTAAACCGCAAAATTTTCAAAACGTTCCAAACAGTGACTAGGGTTTATTTGTGATGAAAAACAACTTTTATTTTTGGAGATTTTCAAGTTTAGTACAAAAATCTCGAGTTTTCAGTTGGGTACCAAACAACCCTTGTTTTTGAATTAAAATTGAATTTTTGATGAATTTTTGAATTTCAACCCAATTCCCTGTTGCATCGATCTTAATTGCACTTTTTAATTCTTTTGACATCAGAGATGTCACATTTGGACCTTGGGAGCTATTTCTTTTAGAGCAAAACGTTTGAATTCGAATTTTTCTTTTTCTCTCACATCCTGACCCCACCTGTCAGCTTCCTTCTTCCTCCTCACGGTCTCTTTCCTGCACCGATTGGGCAGAGCCGGCGGTGGCGCCAGAGGCCACTGGCTGCCCATGGCACCTGCTCCTCCCTTGCCCGGGCGAAAACTCACTTCTACCCGTCCTTCTCCTCCTCTATTTAAGCCCGGAACTGGCGTTCCAAACCCTAGCCTCCCTATCTTTCCTCTCCCAGGCCACCACCACCATTGCTGCCCAAGCCGAGCTCGCCTCCCCCGCGTCCTGCTGCCCCACGGCATCCACCACGCCGCCCCACTCCTTCTCCTCCACCTCGCCATCGCTCTCAGCCACCCAGCGCCACCACCTTGCCCCCTGCAGCGCTGCCGCCATGGCAGATATGGCTGCCAGCCATGGAGCCCGCCGCCGCCCCCTTCCCGGCCTCCAATCCCCCTGTCCAAGGTGGGGAATGGAAAGCCCACGTCGCGGTGATGCTCCCCGTGCCCTTGCCCCTCGCAAAGACCTCGCCGGCGGCGAGGATTTCACCGTCAATGGCCGGCCAGGGGCCTCCTTTCATCTTCTTCCTTTTTCAGGGTTCACAATGAAAGATTCTAGGGGCTTAGATGCGAGGTTTTGAAAAGTTCCAGGGGCTAGATCGAAATATGGAACTTCAGATCTAGGGTAACAGCTGTGAGCTTGTAAATTCAATTTAAAATCATAGAAAAATCAGAAAAATGCAAACCAAAATTATTCGTACTCCTGGTGATGTCTATTTTATTCCCTTCACAGCATGTGTATGCTTTTGTTGCTTGGTTCAGTTTATAAAAATTAAACTTTGAAAAATGAACTTTTGTGCATAACTCCTAAACTACAGCAGCTATGAATGTGATCTTTGGATATGTTATTACTCTTGTTACAAAAGCTTTACAGTATAAATCTTGCACTGAGATATATTTTTCTAGCTCCATATATAAATTGTTTATTTTGTCTCAGCTGAAACCTTGTTCGAATTTTAGTAATTAATCCCATCAACAAAAATTATCCAACTTTGTACAGCAGTGTATTCATGTTACCAATTAGCTTACAAAAATACCAAACCCCCTGTTGAGCTTTGGCAACCTGCTTAAATAAATTAGAGTATGAAAATAAGGTAGCATTTCTTTAGCCCATGTTTGCTACTAAAACTTTGTACCCACTTGATAGATGAACTAAACATGACTTCATTTTGCTCCTATAAATAGTTCACTCTTGTGACATCCCTGATGTAAAAATATTGAGAGTACCTTTAAAACAGGTTCAAAGGGGGAACAATGGGGTTAGAATTAAAAAATTGACCAAAATTCAAATTGAAATTCAAAAACAAAGGTCTTTTGACACCCAACTGAAATCTTAAGAATTTTGTACTAAACTTGAAAATCTCCAAAAGTAAAAGTTGTTTGTCATCACAAATAAGGCCTAGTCACTGTTTGGAACTTTTGAAAATGTTGCAGTTTATCCCCTCAAAAACTCAAAAAACAGTTCTGAATGCCTTTTTGAAATTGGGTTGTTTGAGCTTGAAAATTATGAAATTTCTGGTTCACACCAAAAAGAAAGTTGTGTCCCACATCTCAAACTCCAACTTTTATTTTTACACTTTTCAATGTTCAGTTCAAATTTTTGGAGAAAATTCGAAACTGGCAAAGGAGCTCCACGGGGCGCCCGACAGGCCCCTGGCGCGCTCTGCTCCTGGCCGGAGTCCGGCCGCCACGTGGCCGCCGTGCGGCGGAGGCCGCGCCAGGCGGCCAAGCAGCGGCGGCAGTTGGCGTTTGTCCTCGCGCGGTTGTCCGGCCTCTCGTACGGTCGTGTCACGCGATGTAGCGCCGCTTTGCCTCGCCGCGCGGTCAGGCCATCATGGCGGGCAGAGCGCCGCCGTTGGCCATCGCGCGCGCGCGCCGCGCAGAGCAGCGCCGCGGTGGATTCTCTCCCCTGCTACGCGCTAAGTCTTCTCTGCAGCGTGTCTCACTCCCTCACGCGACGATCCCCCGCGCCCAATCGAGCCGTGCGCACTGTTCGAGCTCGGGAGCGCATCAATGGCGCGTCCCGTCACCCATCTCCCCTCACGCGCGCTCCCGAGGCAACCCATTGCTCTCTAGCGTGCCAAAGCACTCCACCGAGCCCCCTCACGCTCTCTCTCAGCTCGCACTCAACCATTCTCCTCCTCCCCGCGCTCGCTCCCATCGTCTTCAACCTCCAGCCGCGCGGAGCGAGCTGAGCTTCGGAGCAAAGTTCGTCCTCGTCTCTCCACCATTCCCAAATCCCTCGCGCACAGAACTAGACCACTTCCCTAGCTCCCAATTCCCCCACTTCTCTCGAGCTTTCCCCAACTCTCCAGCAAGAATTTGGATTTTCCCCCAAATCCCCATTTCCGGCCGCCGAAGCATCTCCACGTCGAGCACCCACTTCGAGCCATCCCCGAGGTCAACCGAGCATCCCAATAGCTTCACCGAGTCCCACTGGTGCTCACGGACCCCTCCAACCCTGGCGACAGCCACCACCCTCGCCGGAATCGAGCCCGCGGCGGCCGCACCGCCACCGCACGTCGCCGGCGAGCTCCGAGCCTCCTCCGGCCTCCCAACCGCCACCATTCGACTCGTGGTGAGCCACTGGTTCTTTTCCCCCACTTCCCCGACCCTCTCCCGCCGTCGTTTGGCCGGCGCAACGCCGTCGACGAGCCAAGGACTGAAGTTCATCTTCTTCCTTTTTCCAGGGTTCCCAGTGAAAAAGGCAGGGACCTGTTCGCGAAGTTTCAAAAGGTTCATATTGTTTGCAGTGACATTAGACACCTTGTGTCCAAAGGGGACCTAAAAATATGGACTGTAGCTTCAGTTATGAATTAATTTGTGATTCCTGTCTTGTTGTAGTCCTGAAATTATTAAAAATAATCCATGCAGCTAAAAATCACCATTTTTCTCCAGAGGCCTAAGAACTTGTTTACACATGTGGTAAAAATGCTAAACTTAATTTTTGCCCTGTCTAGACCAGCAAATAAATAGATGTGTGTTTTCGGATAGAAAATTATTGAGGACTGTCCAAGGGTTATTTTGAGCCACCACTTGGCCAGAGCCCTCCATACACTCATGACTAGCTCTGGTAGAAAAATTACCTGATTTGGAAGTAATTTCAATTTTATTTGAATTAATTCTGTTTTCTGGGGTAGCAAATGGTTCCATTTTTAATAAATTCTGTGTAGCTCAGTTTTAGCTAAATTTTGGAGTGAGCCTAACTCTTATACTCCAGTAGCTGTCATAACGTTTGTAGATAAAAAGGATGAAGAGAAATAGAGAAAAAAAAATGAGAAGAAACTAGGGTAGAATTGAGTAATCAAAAGGAAATAGATCACTTTGGTTAAATAATTAAATATGGAACATGTGAAATCTAAATTTCAGAACAGCACCCTAGTTTCAAAATAATAAATTGGTTTATTTTATATGTGTACACAATCACCATCATAGATACGTAAATTTCCCACACCCCTCCTCTAATTTTGTGAAGGAGAAAGTAGTACACTAGCATGTCTAGGTGAATATGGCCTTCAAGGCCTTGGTTTTAGATCAACTAGGCAGCCACTATAAAGTTATGCATCTCATGTAGAAGGCGCTCTTGCGGACGGCATCTATCACCTCGTCCCCGCCGACAAAGAAGGAATTCCCGAGAGCGGCGCCAACGAAGTAGCAGTCGACTCGGTGTCTAACCATCAGCTAGCGCAAGAAGGCAAGCCCCGGAGCATAACCTAACTTTTAAAGTTTATGCAACTATGAATTATCTATGCTTGTGCATTTACGTTTCAATGAGTTGATAGAATACCTTAGTTGCATAATTCTAGTACCTATGTCTTGCAACATTAGTATGATAAGGTCGATAGTGCAATGCTTTAGGTCCGTTACAAGTCGAGTGATTTCCTATCACTCGCGAGACATAGGAGTTGCTTGTCTTTACTTATGTAGGAATCATAAGGATGGACGGGCGGGATGGTATGTGTAGATCTCCCGTCCGTGTATGATAATGGATTTAAGGTCGAAACGTGTGGTTCTGTGTGTCAAGTTTTTGAACGTACCACATGCATGCCGATATATGGGAATCGGTAAGCCTGGTACCAGATTGAAGCAGCTAGGGCCGATAGCCATCTCTCCTTGGAAACTTTGTTTCCCTTGCCGTACACTTGTGGATATTGCCTGATGCTGTGAGTGAAGCAGTAAACCTTTATCCATAAGGAAGTGGACCCGGTTCCGAATTGTGGATCGATGGGAAAGGTTGGGAAGTGCTTGTACCTTTTATAGCAAGCATTGTCCGTGTGTGTTGGGTTTCCCCTGGCCTGGTAGCAAAATTCGGTTCGAACTGTCCGCTTCTCGCGGTTAATGAGACTGCTTGACCGATGTGCTGCATTTAGTAACAAGTGGAACTATGAGGATGATGAACTTGTTGTATGAATTAAGTTGTATTGCACCACTTGTATGCTTAGAGAGGATGCTAATCTAGAATGGTTAATTCTACTAGAATATGATGCTAAAAATCATGAAAGTAAGGATCCACTCTTAGTAGTTTTCTGGTAAAACAAACCCACCAGCCAAAAGCCTCTCATGTCTAGAAGTCGGTGATGTAGTTTTCAACCGACGGGTAAGCCTTGCTGAGTATTAGTATACTCAGCCTTGCTTGTGGTTATTATTTCAGGTACTATGATGGATGTGGCAGTTGATGCCATCACTTGGCCTACCCAGGTTCCCTCTGGATGGCACATCGAGTGGGTTCCGTCCTCTGCCGAGGATCGGGAGGAGTAGCACCATGGCAGGCTTCATCATGGTGTTCCTATGTATCGTCGCTAGATTTAATTTTCCGCTGCAATGAACTTAATATTCCGCTGCAATGAACTTTTATACTCCTGAT